>OZ059811.1:9905954-10167891 GCA_964057025.1 Standfussiana lucernea
CGATGGACTCAGTCCATAAATGAGAATGTTATGCGCGCATATTATGGGGCTACTGAGGGGGGAAGCAACTTGACTGCGTACCGTGGTCGGATGCTCTCTCTGTTTCAGGTGCTTGAGCCAGCTGTCAACGTGTCGGCGCAACGGCTATCGGATCAGGTGGGGGTCATACAGCGTAACAATATGTTGGATGACACCGTACTTGATCGACTACGCCTCGACTCACGGAGTAACCCAGTTACGCCTGCTTCGCCAATGATCGCGGTACAGCTGCAAAGTGTATACAGTACTTCGCCGCGATCCAATCACGGTGGTGAAGAGGATGATGACGAAGTTATATCCGTGAGTACCCAGTGCAACGTACAATTGAGGAGCGCTTTGGAGGATGCATTCAGGGAGTACCGTTTTACACCGCTTCAACTTGGACCACGTTTACCTCGTTTGCCTATGCACAAGAAAAATAAGGCGCTGGTGTGTGCCCTAGATTCGCAGCTGTCAAATTGTTTTGACAGCAGCAAGGACCTCGCCGATACCCACTCAATATTGTACTGTGCAGCTGTAGCGGCATGTCGTGTAGCTCACGTCAAGTTTCCTAACAACGACAGAGCTACACGACCCAAATTTGCTGTTCCAGCTTGGCAGTGCAGGATTGAGCGGCGTATTGGTGAGGCTAGAGCACTCATCGGCAAATAATCTGCTTCAGGGAGGGCAATACTCGCCCTAGAGTGATGCGCTTTGTGAAGCGGGCGTTCTCGGGAACTGATATTAATTCTCGTGATTATCTAGCCCGCGTCACAGAGCGCATCGACTTCCTGAAGCAGAAGATCTGTGCATGGGCAAGCCGTATTCGTCGGTACAAGCGGCGAATGGAGCGGTACACTCAGAATCGCACATTCCAAAGCGATGAAAGGTGGGTCTATAGGGCTTGGGAACGACCGGACCAAGGTGTAACTGACACGCGTCTACCGGATGATGACACAATGTGCTCGTTCTGGCGCAGCATCTGGTCGGTGCCTGTCAGTCACACTGAGGGCGATTGGACCCGGGAGGTTGAACGAGCGTGTGATCCAATACCAGAAATGGGGGCAATCATCATCAGCCCCCAAGACGTAGCTCGTGCAGTCCGTCCGTTGCCTAACTGGAAATCTCCAGGGCCGGATGGACTGCACAATTTCTGGATCAAATGGCTCCAGAGATCGCACGCTTGCTTAGCGTCCCAGTTTCAATCAGCTTTAGAATCCGGATCGCTGCCCCAGTTCTTGACGACCGGAATTACCCACCTGCTCCATAAATCAGGTAGTACTGCGGAGCCCAAAAATTATAGACCAATTACTTGTCTACCAACGGTCTATAAAGTTCTTACATCCATTTTGAGAGCTAAAATCAACCAACATATTGAGAGTAATTCTATCATGTCTGCCTCTCAGAATGGATGTAGGAACGGGTCCCGTGGTACTAAGGAGCTACTCCTCATTGATATGGCCATTAGCCAACAGGTTCGCCGTTCCCGAAGGGATCTGTCTACATGTTGGATAGATTATAAGAAGGCCTATGATTCTGTGCCTCATACATGGCTCATGAGGGTGCTGGAGTTGTATAAAGTAGATGCAACTCTACGTGCCTTCCTGATGTCATGTATGGGGTGCTGGAGAACGGTCCTTCGGTATCCAGGATGTCGACAGATCCAAGGGAACAGCGAACCGATAAGGATTGAGCGTGGCATATTCCAGGGTGATAGTTTGAGTCCATTGTGGTTTTGTCTAGCCTTGAACCCTCTCAGCACTTTGCTAGAGGGTTCAGGTCTAGGTTATCGGTTGAAGAGAGGTGGTCAGGTCATACCTCACCTTCTTTACATGGATGATCTGAAACTCTGGGGGCAAAGCCCCAACAATTTGCAACTGATGAAGCTACTGAAGGTAACAGAAACTTTCAGTAGTGCCATCAGAATGGAATTTGGTGTGGACAAATGTGCAGTCATGCATGTGAAGCGAGGGCAGATTATGGAATCCGTGGGTACTCAACTCTCGGATTCCATACACCTTAGATCCCTCTCCTCAACAGAAACTTACAAGTATTTGGGTATGTCGGAAGCCTTAGGCATCAATACTGCCGACATGAAACAATCGTTGAGGGAGCGCTTCTTTGGCCGTCTGAATAAAGTGCTAAGCAGTCTTTTGTCAGGCGGAAACAAGGTGCGCGCCTTCAACGGTTGGGTCATGCCGGTTTTGCACAGACACAACCTTGTTGCTAGGATTATCCACCAGCAACTTGCTTTGAAGTACAACCTTGTGGAATCAGAAGTGCCATACTATAAGTATGCGCCCGACCCAGTTCTCGATGATGGTAATGTCACGTTGTATTGGGATCGACCTATCGTCACTGACAGTACTATTGTTGCTAATAAGCCTGACATTGTGGTCATAGATCGATTGGAGCGTCGCGCAATGATCGTTGATATAACGGTCCCGCATGACGAGAACCTCGTGAAAGCAGAGAAAGATAAGCAATTCAAGTATCTAGATCTTGCTCGCGAGGTTGTCGACATGTGGGACGTGAATACAGCAGTCATTGTGCCGATAGTCGTATCGGCCAATGGTTTAATAGCCAGGAGCCTCGACCGACATCTGAAGAGGCTCTCGCTTGGCGGCTGGATCAAGGGCTTGATTACACGGCGCGTATTGTTAGGAGGTTCCTCTCTCAAGAGCCCTGACCACCGGTAGCTCGGACCCTGTTCCCGGTGCTGGTGGACTACTATTTTATATATTTTAAATGTTTTTTTTTTATACCAATTTTGTATAGGAATATTTAAAAATATAAAAATAAGTGAAATAAATAAAGGAAATAATAATCACTGCTAAAAATTAAAATATGAAAGTGAGTACTATCATGAAAATAAAAAGATGATCAAGCTTGCTGCGTGAAAAAGACAAAACTATCTCTACTCTTTCTTACTCAAACAATTATCTGGCAATCAGAAACAATGTATATTACTGACATTTTTATTGCCATTTGGTGGGAAAATAAGGAACTAAACTGAAATGTTCTAGATTTGATAATATGATCCCTTGACAAACAACGCCGCGTTCACATACACAAAAATGTTGGCAGTCTACATATGTACCTATCTAGTATCTACAGTATGACCCCTCTATGTGTGCATTTCAAAGTGGCCCTGCTTGTCAAGAAAAAATGCATCAATATGTTACCGAAAAAAAATTAAAATGGTCACTTTCCAAGTAGGCTAAAAATAACATTGATTAAACCACTACATAAGAAAGGTGATAAAACAACCATATCCAATTTCCGCCCTATAGCTTTAATACCAATACTGTCTAAAATGTTTGAATAGGTTATCTATAATTCCCTATACTCTTTTCTTGAATCTAATAATATAATAGCAGAAGAAAAATATGGATTTCGGAAAAATTAAACAATAAATAAAGATGTATATATTTTTTTTATTATTATTCTGAGTGTTGACAAAAAATACCAGTTACAGCGATATTAATGGATATGACTAAAGCATCATACTATTTTATTGAACAAACTAGAACGTTATGGTATTAGAAGCAACATGTTGAAAATTATTAAGGAATACTTATCCGAAAGAAAAAAGTCACTGCAATAGATAGAATTTGTCCAACGCCAAAAAAAGAGATTATATACACATCATCGACTAGGATCACAACATGTGGGGTTCCACAAGGTAGTGTCTTTGGGCCCTTACTCTTCATTATATATCTTAATGATCTTCCAAAGTGCACTGCTCATCAAACTATTCCAGGACGATGACAGCACAGTAATTGTTCCATGCAATAATATAAATGAATATGAAAATTGTATACATAAATAATACCTTACAACGTATAATTAATCGGTTAAAAGTAAACAAATTAAAAATAAACCTGGAAAAAACTAAAACAATGTCATTTTATCAACGCACAAAACAACCACAATTAAATATAGTTTATGAAAATATAAAATAGCTGAAACCACAATGCCAGGTTTTTGAGCCTACATCTACATAGGTATCTATCTAACTTAAGAAAAGTAGTAACTGAATCCGTCGTCCTAGTAGCTTACAACTTTACGCTTCGGTACATACTATACTAAGAAAATTCTTCAGATAAATTCATTGCTCTCTAAGCGCAGAAAAAATGCTTAAGATCTGTTTTCAAGCTGAAATCAACTGATAGTTGCTTGCCATTATTCAAAAGGTACAAGTTACTTACCCTACCGTGTATGTATATCTACGAGATAGCAGTGTTCGTAAAGTGTAACTTACATTTATTTGAAAAATTGAAGTCAAAACGCCGTTATAATGAGATTTTTGCCAATCCACACAACACTGCACTTTATATATAATCTTGATTCTGTTTTTTGTAAGCTTTTATTTTTTTTATTCTTCCCCTCGTTTGCTTTATTTCACTGTGGGATCCAAGACAGTCAAATCGTTTCTCCGGTACTAGTCGAGTTTTGTTGCCTCGGCACTGTCCTGGTGGTCACCACTGTTGCTGTACACTCTGTACGAAGTTACAGTGTTTAGGAAAGGTAAAGTACACTTATTCTCAAATATCACTGTTCATCTATTTCAGGTGCCTGGTGGGAGGGCAGGTCGTCTCCAAAGACGTCTGGTGATGCATCACTAAACACTCAAAATTGCCTTCGAGCTGGTCCTTCGAGCCGGATCCAAGCTGGCAGCAGTGCAAAATATGAAGGTGAATTTTTGCTTCTTTTGGAGAATGTAATGTTATGGAACATTGAATGATAGACAGATAGAAATGGAGTATATTTTTGTGCATCAAAATTGTTAGACAGCTCTCAAAGAGTAATTATGGGTACATAATCAGCCTACAATATCCCAACTGCTGGAATGTATATGAATGGCCTCCATTCCATGAGGGGACTTAAATAGTTAGAATTGTGGAGTTAGGTTTGAAATTCAAATTCATCGAACACACTGCTTAACCGTGCGTGCCTTTTTTATACTAAACTAGCTGTAACTAGCTGTGCATGCGTTGCAATGCACTTTTCCATACCTAGTACTACCTCCTTGTATTTTTTATTACTCGATCCACCTCTACCAACCCACTATCTACTACCTACCTACTACCTACCTACCTGTCCTACCCACTTACCTACCTTACCTAAACTTTCCCTAGCGTATGTAGAACAACGGTGAAAATTTTTATCAAAATCGGTTCAGTAGTTTAGGAGTCTATAGATTTAGAACAAACGAACAGACATTGATTTTTATATAGTAGATAGGCTTGCGTTTGACCGCAACTCGCCTGATGTGAAGCGATGATGCAGCTTAAGGTGGAGCACGTGTGCCTAGAAGAAACCGATTCACTGGAACCTTGAATAGATCCAGATTATAATGGTCAGGGAACAGAGAAGCTGGCAGCGAATTCCACAGACTGGCGGTTCGCACAATAAATGTGGGTTACAACGCACTGTGAGGCGTGCTGATCTCCTCAGTCGGAACACAGCCATCTCCCTCACACGCCCACAGATCGAACACCGATGGGGTGTAAGTGGCTCTACCACCACCTGCAGAGCCAAAGCCAACCTCACCTGCCCGCGGTGCACCCTGCTGACTTCACCAACGAGGCTCTGGCGAAGCTCCCCATAGTTAAGGCGCATATGGGGAGATCATCATAAACTGTGATTCCACCTTTTACTCTTGGCAGTCGTGAAATGTGAGAGTCGCAGTTTATACATAGTTTTAAGCGTTCAGGAATATGAGTGACTTATGTTCATAGTACTAACAGTCTTGAAAATAATATAGGTACTAAGTAATAAGTATGATAATTATGTTTAAATTTTAAGTTTGTTGACCTTCACGTTGATATTGTTGTACTACTACGCAAATATAAACTCTTTTGCAAAAAAAATACGGGCACTTTAGATTTTTTCTCTACTTCAATGAAGAAGAACAAGAAATAGGTTTTATTAATTTGACGATGTATTGGCATGTTATTTGAAGCATCCTGGCATGATTCTTTACGTTCCAAATTTAAAATTAATAAAAGAAACATAATGATTACTGTGGATTATTTCTAAAATTGCTTTACTAATGGCGCGAATTGCTGAAACGATTTTTAACTGATTACGATATTTTAAAACTTTTTGGATATTTTCTACAAATTAAACAATTTAATCTTTCTTTTTACATTAAATACCACTTTTTGATATGAGTGATAAAGCGATAAGGGCCGGTAAAATTATAGCCCTACTTGAAGAAGGTTGTTCGCAAACTTACGTGTCTCAGCGGCTAAATGTGAGTCGTTCGACTGTCCAGAGGACTTGGCAACGGTATCAAGAGACCGGTTCGGTCAAAAGAAGACCCGGTTCGGGAAGAAAACGAGGCACAGAACCAAGACATGACCGCTTTTTGGTGAGTCAGGCGTTGCGGAATCGTAAGGCGTCAAGTGTGGACCTGAAGAAGAGCCTTGACGAAGTAAGAGGAGTAGAAGTTAGCTTGTGGACGGTCAGGAAGAGGCTTTTGGCTGCCAATATCAGGAGTTACCGCCCAGCTCGGGGCCCTAAATTACTCCGTGAGCACCGTGTTGCTCGACTACAGTTTGCTCGGAACTGTGCTTCATGGACTCTGGAGGACTGGAATAAAGTATTGTTTTCTGATGAAGCTAGAATCTCTTTGTGTGGAGAGGACCGACGCCGGCGAGTGCTGCGAAGACCACGGGAACGCTATGCGGAAGTGTGTTTCGAAGAAATCACTCCTTATGGCGGAGGCTCCGTTATGTTTTGGGCAGCAATGAATTCGACGGAGCGTACGGAGTTAGTTTTCATAGAAAATGGAACAATGCACACCGGTACATAATGGTAGTCCTAATTCCATATGCACAACCCACATTGACTGCACTTGGGGAAGATTCCATTTTTATGGACGACAATGCTCGCCCGCACCGTTCTGGCGACGTGGAAGCGTACATACAAGAAGTTGGGATCCGTCGTTTAGATTGGCCAGCTCGAAGTCCTGACCTCAATCCGATTGAGCATGTCTGGCATGTTCTAAAAAGACGGATAAGATCAGTGCAACCTGCTCCACAAAACATCAGGGAGCTAAAAAGAGTCATTGCAGAAGAGTGGGAACGTATTCCACAAAACGTTATTAAAAACATCGTGGAAAGCATGCCCTGAAGGATTCAAGCTGTGATTTTGGCAAGAGGAGGTCACACTCGTTATTAGGTTTTTACATTTATAACTTTATTTAATTAAAAAAAGTAAAAAAAAAAACTTGTCTTTATTGCCGACCACTTCTTATTGTTTGGGCGTGTACATCGGTTTTAAAGAATCCATCGTTTTTTTTCTTTTAATTGCCCGACTTCACTTCACGCGCATTAACCCATTTAGACCTGAAACTATTTTTTTCTAAAAACGTCGTTTTTTTTTTGTTTTTGTCACATTATAGGGTATTATAGAACATAAAAAAAAAATATTTAAAAAAATACCACATTCATAGGGGGGGTGGAAAGGGCCGTATCGTATGTGATACAGTGGGCTTATACACAAGCAAAAATACCAAAATCTATAAAGAATAATCTATTGATATCAAATTGAATACATAATTATTTTTGGGTATGATAAGTAAGAAAACAGTCAACATGTAGACCAATATCACACTTGACGCATCTTGCAGGACACAATCGATGGCATAGTCCACATCTCGTTCTTTTATTTTGAGGTTGTTTGATGACGTAGTGGCCTTTCTCATCAAACCTGGAATCCACTGTTAGTGACGATGGTCTGCTCGGCCCTGGCTTACTTCGCATGTCAACATATCCATATTACCACCATTGTATCTGAAGAGTAGCCAGGCATTCTGTAGTGACATATCAATGCAATGCAAGATGAGGGGCATATACACGTATATACCACTTTTTACCGCGAATACTTGTCCTGAGTGACGATATATTTTGATCTGAAAGATCAACACCTCCCATGTTTTGGTTAATATGGTGTATCATATGTGGTTGAGAAACAGTTATTTTATTTTTCTCTTTTTGAGAATATCGATCAGTTTTGTGCAAGGGGGTAATACCGATCGCATTTGAGCAAACTGTCACCATGCTATTGTCATGCCACTTGCAAATTATGACTTCATCGCAGACACGATAGTCGAAGAAACCTCTTTCTTTCTTTTTAGCTTCTTTGGTTTCTAATAAAGGACGTTTACCTGTCCGATTTTCTCTAAAAGTTCCTGTCACTCGTATGTTTCTCTTAGATAGTTCAGCAATCAATGGCAGCCCAGTAAAAAAAATTGTCTATAAACAAATGGTAATTTCCTCCAAGACCACACTGGCCAAGTTTATCAGTGTAACTCAGAACCACGCTGGCTCCGAGACCCAATTCTGCGTATCTGGCATTTAGATTAGTTGTTGCGCCTTGGTACTTCTTCTTCTACGATCTTCTGTACTTGCTCGATGCCGCTCTGCATGTGTTCTCAATAAGCTTGGTGGCAGGTTATTGATTTTCTGCAGGAGTATTTTCGATTTCGTCGTCTTCTAAAAGTGTAAAGATGTCATTCAATGACATAAATCTGAAATAAGAAAATAGGAAATTATGTATGTGTATAAGCCCACTGCATCAAATATGATACACTACATTTCATGAGTAAAAAAAATACACCATAATAAATAAAACAATAAAAGTATTTCATCAGATTTGCTGTTTAACTTTTGTTTTTACTATAAATTGATACAAATTTGGAATATTTAGGATAAAATAATAAATACTTACTGTTTTCTTGACATCTTGAAATTATAAGGAACGATCACTATCAAATAAATTAGGTAGGGACCTTCCAAAGTCAACTATAACACTGAAACTATTTTTGGAGTTTTGTTTAGACCTTACACTTGACACCGGCACCAGACGTAAACAAATTCTTATCGAGGGTGGTTAAGAACAATTTATTACTTCCGGCGTATCGTATGTGAGACGGTAGGTCTAAATGGGTTAATTTACAAGTTATAAGTATCCAGACTACGTCAAAGAAATAAATTTCATTTAATTAACTCAAATCGACCTTAGAAGAACGTAAATTTCCTTAGGTGCCCGTATTTTTTGCAAGAGAGTGTACATATAAAAGAAAAGACTACCTACGTCTTTAAAAAAAACCAAGGCTGGAACTCTAGTCAACTTCTACGGTGCGGTTCTTGATTTAGTTAATTAAGGGAACGTTCTATTTAACACTTAGGCATTAAACTACTGCAAATTGAAAACCAAAAAAAAAAACTCTCGAATGATTATTATTATTTCTGTAAATTAAAACAATTTAATGTATGATAAGTCGTTTTATTTTAATATTGACGTCTTATTCCAATTTATGCCGACCATTTATCGTTTTTATAGAACTGGCAAAATGTGGGATGAAACGCATGTTACTAAAAGAGTGATGGATATTAATGGTGATGGATGGAGACGGAGAGGAAGGCCAAAGCAAAAAGATAGATGGATTGTGTGAAGAATGATATGAAAGAGGAAAGAGTTAATGATGCCGTGACGTCTGACAGGGGAGAATGGAAGAAGAAAACGTGTTGCGACGACCCCAAGTAGTATGGGACAAGGCCAGAAAGTTGATGACAATGATAGAACTGGCAAAATGTGGTGTTGGTACTAAAAATTCACCTCTGCCGAATGCTTACGGGAAAACAGGGATGATATTTATTTCTTTTTGTTAAGCGTTCATCTATTTAAAAGTCATTCATGGCATTCGTGTAGGTATTAAGATGGAGGTCTCATGAGATATCGAGAAGAAGAAAGAAGATATCCACGCCTGTAATTCCCGAAGAGGTAGGCAGAGCCGCATCTATACCTAAGAGAAAAGAAGTACTGGCAAAAGAATATATTGCTTTGACGGTTTGGTCATGTTGCGAATGAAAGGCTACTAACAAAAAGCAGACGCAAGTGAAGTCGCTGAGAGGGGGGACATACCGCTCTAGAAGAACATACTCGCACTCTGCCCCTATTGGTCTGGTATGAAAGTGGACGAAGAAGCAGAAAGAGTAGGTAAGTAAAGATCATAACAGATAATGGGTGCTAGGACCCCCCACGGGCAACGGGCAAGAGTTTATGTATGTCTATTGAAATTTCTTCAGTAATTTCTAGTTTTCAATGACAGCTGTCAACAGTAAGTCAGGTATGCTGTGAGTCTGTGAGTCTGGTCAAAGACAATAAAGACGGAACTTTGAAATGTACTTTTATATTAATGTTCAGGAAAATTATTTCCACCACTTACTTTAATTTTGACTCATGTTATTTAGTTAATTATACAATCTACTCAAAACACCAATTTTTAGTTGACAAACACAGCTGATTTTTGTTTTGCAACATTCTCAAACTGCAACGTGGCCGAGGCACCTGCCCCACCGCCGACGCGGAAGCGACTAGCTCGCTCAAGAGACGTACAAAAGACTGGAGGTCCCGTGTCAGTTAAAGAGAAAGAAGAGATGACTGTTTACACCGCTGACGAGTACTTGTTTTGTTGTACCTGAAAATTTGGCGGGCAGAACATTCGCTGAGAGATTCGTGCTTGATATATTTGCATACTAGCGAGTAACCGCCCGTCGCCGTCGCGCACTCGCTACTCGCTAATCGCCGGCTGTGAGACAGGTGCCTCAAAGTATTGATCTACAATTCGAGACCTGCGCTTTGCACTAGCACTGTTCTTGACTAGACTTCCTTTGTGCAATGCCGCAGTGCGCCACCCGCCGTCTGCCGTGGAGGACGTGTTGGTTCTTGGAGTCTCTCCCGGGGTCAGCAGCCCTACAGTACCGCGTGTCCCAGCTTTAAAGGCCAAGGTATGTGGTTAATGGAGATGTAATAGTGCACGCCATTTCTAGTTTCGTTCAAATTACTTGATGAATGAAATTCTCTTGCAAGCAAAGAGAGGCCTACGCCCAGCCATAGGTGAAGGCAAACTGTGGATGGTCACGCTCCACTCGCATAGCAAGTGGAGGTCAAATGGGCAGTCGTTCTGTGTAAAAAAATGTTATTCAGCTGCATCCCGTCAGACTAGAAGCCGAACATTTTTCCCTGTATTTAGTTTGCCTCAGTTGTTGGAAAGTTGCAACTTTGACCTTTAATATCTGAGTAACCAAAATGTTCCCAAGTAGTATCTGGTACAAAAAATGGGATAATTTCTTTGTCAAGCGTATTCATGCTCCCGTTATACTAATTTCCCCGACGTAGTTTCCGGTTAAGCTTCCACCCCTCATGATGGTTACTCGTGTTGGAACTAAAATGTTATGGTATTCTGTTTCAGGTCGTCGCGGGCGATGTCATCATCCACTCGTGTCAGGTGGCTGATGTGACACGATGCCGGCACGGCGGGGCCACTTCCAGCCATGCCTGACGGTACCCGGCTCCTGACAGTACCTAACACGCAGAAGAAGCTACCTCCAGCATTCATAGACTGCTTATTTTGAAGAAAATGAGTGATTTGTGAAAGCATATATGTTTTTTTTTCATTAAAATGCTTTGGGAAATATCGACATGAGATATTCTTCGTTGCATGTTAATGGACTGTGCAGAGAGCACAGAATGAATTGTCTTGTTATATGACAGTGGCAGGCGCGGGTTTAAGTTTATGGGGCAAAGAATGGAGGGGGTCAACGTTTGTTGTAACTTTGGTCCTCTGACTTTTTGCCAACTATTCTTGGATCCGCGCCTGAATAAAGTAACTCAAGACATAGACGTAGTAACCGCATGATATTTCTATAAATATAATGCAGTTACACAAACTGTGAGGATAGTAACACTACAGTGTAATGTTACTATTGTAGTGAACCTACTCCTCACAAGAGGGAGGGAGAAGAGGAGTTCACAAGAACATTGGTAATGTGCAATACATTACAGGTATTCTTAAATACTCTTATGAGTGGTCAACACTCTTCTCCTTTCCAAAGTTTTGTTACCTTTATAAAAAAAATACACACATAGATTAATCGAAAAGTTTGAATATAATACTAATGATTATTGGAACATAATACTTAGGTCAAGAAGGATTTTTAGCATTAGGTAAAAATAAAGTGATAACACACTTTGAATAGTTTTAAGTAATAATTGTAATATGTGTCTATTTAAATAAATTCCATTTACATGAATATTAAAAAATGTCATAAAGGGTCGTTTCATTTACATTATCCTAACAAAACATTGGCATCATTTGACCTGAGATAGACAGTCGCTCCACGTAAAATACTGGTATTCAGGTGCATCCGGTTAGACTGGAAGTCGACCCCAACATACTTGGGAAAAGGTTAAAAAACATTCACTATTGCAATTAAATTCATGTAGGTATTCAAATCGGCATCTTTTGAACCTCAAAACCTAGATAACTCATCGTCTGCCTAGCCTTTTCCCAACTATGTTGGAGTCGGCTTCCAGTCTTACCGGATGCAGCGGAATACCAGTATTTTACATAGAACAACTGCCTATCTGACCTCCACAACCCAGTTATTGCTGGGTAATACGATACCCATTAGTAAGAGTGTTTGTCAGACTTTCAGGCCACTGACCTGTAACGAGTGTCCAAGATCTATAAATGATAGTCGGTACCAACCGCTTAGCGTGCTTTCCGAGGCACGGAGGATACTCGGTATGTAATGGGTAACCCATCCACGGACCAACCTAGACAAGCACGGCTTAACCTTGAGGAGCAAACCATGTGGTTGTTATTATTTAGCCACGAGCTCCTCGAGGGCTAGGTAAATGGTTGCAAAACGTATAATATTAACACGCTCCAGAGGCACACTTGAAACGAGGTAGTTATGCTGAAGAGGCGTGCGCGAATCGGTAAAATAAATACTTTTGCACTTGAATTGTTAAATTCTAAGTGATTGGCTTCACTCCATTCTACCACCATATCGATGTGCCTCAGTAGCGCTTCACAGTCATGTGCGCTATTAATACCCTTAAAAACTTTTTTGCAAAAAAATTACCTACATCGGGAAAAACACTAAAAAGTGGAAAATAACTTTACTTTTGGAAGTCGGTGGCAAAAAGTCAATGAACAAACGGAAGCGCACAGGACTGTGAAGCGCTGAAATAAGCAGGTGATAATTATACAATACGCACATGAATCCGAAAAATCAGGGATGCGTGTCTTGGTTTCGAACTCGAGATCTATGACTTGGCAGGCGGACGGCCACACCACTACCCTCTCTCGGAATCATTCCTGCACTATCAGATCATGGTAACCCACCAGATGATGATGTATTACCAGGGAGATTGTTCCGCCACTTCTCCTCGGCTAAAACACTGGAAAGTGGCGAAGGGCGGGCGTATTTGGAGACTGATGTAGCTTTGAGGTTCAAAAGATCCAGTTTTGATGTTCAAAAGATGCCGATTTGAATACCTACATGAATTTAATTGCAATAGTGAATGTTTTTTAACCTTTTCCCAAGTATGTTGGGGTCGACTTCCAGTCTAACCGGATGCACCTGAATACCAGTATTTTACGTGGAGCGACTGTCTATCTCAGGTCAAATGATGCCAATGTTTTGTTAGGATAATGTAAATGAAACGACCCTTTATGACATTTTTTAATATTCATGTAAATGGAATTTATTTAAATAGACACATATTACAATTATTACTTAAAACTATTCAAAGTGTGTTATCACTTTATTTTTACCTAATGCTAAAAATCCTTCTTGACCTAAGTATTATATTACAATAATCATTAGTATTATATTCAAACTTTTCGATTAATCTATGTGTGTATTTTTTTTTTAAAGTTACCAAAACTTTGGAAAGGAGAAGAGTGTTAACCACTCATAAGAGTATTTAAGAATACCTGTAATGTATTGCACATTACCAATGTTCTTGTGAACTCCTCTTCTCCCTCCCTCTTGTGAGGAGTAGGTTCACTACAATAGTAACATTACACTGTAGTGTTACTATCCTCACAGTTTGTGTAACTGCATTATATTTATAGAAATATCATGCGGTTACTACGTCTATGTCTTGAGTTACTTGATTCAGGCGCGGATCCAAGAATAGTTGGCAAAAAGTCAGAGGACCAAAGTTACAACAAACGTTGACCCCTCGATTCTTTGCCCCCTAAACTTAAACCCGCGCCTGCCACTGTCATATAACAAGACAATTCATTTTGTCCTCTCTGCACAGCCCATTAACGTCCAACGAAGAATATCTCATGTCGATATTTCCCAAAGCACGTTAATGAAAAAAAACATATATGCTTTCACAAACCACTTATTTTCTTGAAAATAAGCAGTCTATGAAAGCTGGAGGTAGCTTCTTCTGCGTGTTAGGTACTGTCAGGAGCCGGGTACCGTCAGGCATGGCTGGAAGTGGCCCCGCCGTGCCGGCATCGTGTCACATCAGCCACCTGACACGAGTGGATGATGACATCGCCCGCGACGACCTGAAACAGAATACCATAACATTTTAGTTCCAACACGAGTAACCATCATGAGGGGTGAAGCTTAACCGAAAGCTACGTGGGTTTAAATTAGTATAACGGGAGCATGAATACGCTTGACAAAGCCGACAGTCTCTAGTTCTTCCGTCAATGATCCCATTTTTTGTACGAGACCCTACTTGGGAACATTTTGGTTACTGAGATATTAAAGGTCAAAGTTGCAACTTTCCAACAATTGGGCCAAACTGAATACAAGGAAATATGAACGGCTTCTCGTCTAACGGGATGCAGCTGAATTATTATGGAGCGACTGCCTATCTGACCTCCACTTGCTATGCGAGTGAATTATGAACATCCACAGTTTGCCTTCACCCATGGCTGGGCGTAGGCCTCTCTTTGCTTGCAAGAGAATATAATTCATCAAGTGATTTGAACGAAACAAGAAATGGCGTGCACTTTTACATCTCCATTAACAAATAATAAACACATACCTTGGCCTTTAAAGCTGGGATACGCGGTACTGTAGGGCTGCTGACCCCGGGAGAGACTCCAAGAATCAACGCATCCTCCACGGCAGACGGCGGGTGGCGCACTGCGGCATTGCGCAAAGGAAGTCTAGTCTAGAACAGTGCTAGTGCAAAGCGCAGGTCACGAGTTGTCGATCGATACTTTGAGGCACCAGTCTCACCGCCGGCGATTAGCGAGTAGCGAGTAGAGCTAGCGACTAGACACGAGTTGGCGAGCAGCGAGTGTGCGACGGCGACGGGCGGTTACTCGCTGGTATGCAAATATGTATATCAATAATAATGTGTGCCCGCAATGAATGTGCTGCCCGCCAAATTCTCTTTTTGAAATTTTCTCTTTGGTAGCTCTTGTCGGTACAACAAACAAGTACTCGTCAGCGGTGTAAACAGTCATCTCTTATTTCTCTTTAACTGACACGGGACCTCCAATCTTTTGTACGTCTCTTGAGCGAGCTAGTCGCTTCCGCGTCGGCGGTGGGGCAGGTGCCTCAGCCACGTTGCAGTTTGAGAATGTTACAAAACCAAAAATCTACTGTGTTGTCAACAAAAAATTGGTGTTTTGAGTAAATTGTTTAAAATTAACTAAATAACCTTTGTCAAAATGAAAGTTTGAAGGCGGAAATAATTGTCTTGAATATTACTAGAATAGGTAGTACTTCGGTAGAAACACTAAAAAGTGGAAAATTCATTGACTTTTTTGCTATCGAGTTCCGAAAGAATAGTTTTTTCTGATTTATTGTTTTTTGGAAGTCGGTTATGTTTTTTGCAGAAAGTTTTATTGCCCTTTTTAGTTATGATATTTCACACAAATCCTTATCAAGTATTGTAACTACAGTTGAGTGCAATTAGACAAAAAGGTGAAACGAAGTTTGTAGCGGTCGAATTTTCATTGGACTTGTTTTTTGAGTTCCTAGAGGTATCTGAGGTCATTCGACATGGATGATGTGCTGCTGTAGTAGATTTTGACTTTAATCTTGTCCCATGCTGGGCGCCAATTGAAAATAGTTTTGATACGAGTGCGCAAAATGTTTCATTGCAGCCAAGGCGGAATTGAGTCATGAAGCCGAGAACTGCAGTGACAAATGCCCACGTGTATTAAACGAAGTTTTTCAATACCTCTCACATTTTAAGCTCCGCCGTTGCTTTTATCTGTACAATAATCTTATGGTGCGTGGTTAAAATGGAACCCACCATTTTGTGTTTTAAATATAATTTTCAGTGACAATTTCATACAATATGTTTACCAACAGCGAGAAACGATATGTATATAAAGAAGTTTTGTTGTTTAATTTAATATTAGTTACAGCAAGAAGGTTGTATAAGAATCGATAAAGGAGTTTTGTTGTTTTAATTTAATATAGGCTGATTTGTAGTTACTATCTTTCGTCCAGTTTGTGTTTTCTGTTGTTGACTTGCGTTGATTTGAGTTTTTACTCATCCCCTGTGAAGTGTTTTCGGTGAATTAGTGAGCGAGTTGAGCTTTGCTCTTCTGTTTCATGTGTTCACTTAACTTGCGAAAAGACGCTAATAAGTAGTATTATTTGCGATAAAGACATGAAGAAGAATCGCAACAACCGTTTAAATACACTAGCTGTTCCTACTTACTTTCAGCACAAATATTTTTCAATAAACATAAACATAAATAAATATGATTTTTATTTCATTCCAGGTTGCCTAATAAGTAGGTTCCAAATGTACATAATATTGTTCTGTTCCGTTGTAGAAATCCGTGTTGTTTTTCCATATTTCAATAAATAATTATTTGCTACAGATGAATAACAAGTGTACATTTTGTAAAGTACTTTGTAGGCATGAACAAATACCCCTAGGTTTAAATAGAATATCTATAAACAGTACACTGGTGTACAAGTGTGTGTGAGGTAGGTATATACCTATACATGCAGACAATAGGTTTAGGCGGACGATCCCAGATGGCGCTTCAAATTTCGTTTGAAAGTTGCAGACAAAAACCGAAGTGGGTTCTCTATTCCCAATCTATATTACTATACTCTATGGATCACGCTGACATTGACGTTGGTGTAAGATATATATGTACGTGTCGAATGATTCAGTTATTAACTCAAACTAAAACTCAAAGCATTTATTTCAATTTGACCATTACAGGTACTTTTGAATGTCAAAACACAAAAAAAATAAACTAAGCTACAGTCCCAGTCACAGGGCATAATAACTTGTGAAAGTACTGTAGTTGCCCATTCGAAAGCGTAGATCCTATGGAGAAGAATGGGCAAGAAACTCCATGGACACTCTTTTAAATCAATATGTTTTTACAAAATCTTGGTAACATCATTCATGTCGAGATTATACATACATGTGAGAACGATGTAGAAAGACGTGCGAGTAAGAGCGTCCAGAGTAAAAAGATAAAATCAACAATTCAAAAATACAATAATCCATGGCAGCTGCGAGATGACCAGTCCCTACTGACAGCGCCCGTTCACGAACATGACGCATGGATCAGCCATCATTCAACTCAACCATTTTGAAGGGAACTAAACGTATATAATATTTTAATTAAAATAAATCTGTATTCACAAAAGTAATCCTCGATAGTTTAATTGTTTCTGAACTCTTTCAACGCCAAAAGATCCTTGTGTCACTGCAGGAATCAATTCAAAGTTGAAGACTGTTGGATGTTCCATCTGCACACATAGTTTCTCATTCAAACTCTCCCTTGGTTCGCGTTTCGCGTCCTGGCTATGCTGAATGCTCTCCTGACATCGACTCCGGAGTGTGCTTTATTTGCTTCGAGATGGGTAGACGTATGTCGTGGATGTTTGAGTTTCTGAGAAAGAATGAATTAAAGATGAATTTTCTTGTTATTTTTAAGTATTTTATTTAATATTTTTATAATTTCTATGGTGAATAATTTTGTTTGTTTTAACTGTGCAATTTCTTTGATTTTTTTGTTTTGTTGTACATGTTTTTCTCAAATAAATAAATTCTAAATAGTAACACAGGCCCAGTTACAGCCTGTTCACACGAGGACAATTCGTTTTTTTTGACGTATTGTCTTTTTTCACAATCCGTAAGTTTTATTGACGGCGGCAATGCTTTTTAAAATCACGTGCGTCAAAAAACACGAATCGTGAATTTTTTGTGACGGATTCGATGATGCGATCTCTCCCGAATAATCACGAAACTAATGTGAATATCTATTCGTTTTTCGTTATTTGTTTTTCTCAATGTGAACGTCCATCCGTCATGAAGTATCGTAATAATAAATTGACGTGACCTAATTTTTTCAAGCCGATTTTAATTTTAATTTTTTAGCAAATTACTCCACTAAAACTAAAACGCATACCGAAATAATGAAAAGAAAAAAGGATCAACATACAGAAAACTGGAATACTCTATAGAAAATGAAAAATACAAGCAATACGTAATATGTCACCGATGCTGACGAGACACCGAGCCAAACAGGAGGCACACCTACCATCTCCGGGCTCACCGCTCAGCTCCGCCTCGCAGCCGCCGGGACGCGCCACATCCGTGAGCACCGTGTCGCCGGTTGCTGCAGTTGCGTCGAGCTCGAGCGACGAGTTTTTCTCCCCGCCGCGCGCCGTCGACACCACCACCACCACCACGACGACGAGGAAGAGGACGGCCACCAGCGGGCTTGGGACCTCGAGGCCAACAGGCCCCGAATAGGGACCCCGCTGCCGGTGGAAATGTGTCGCGCATGCGATGGACTCAGTCCATAAATGAGAATGTTATGCGCGCATATTATGGGGCTACTGAGGGGGGAAGCAACTTGACTGCGTACCGTGGTCGGATGCTCTCTCTGTTTCAGGTGCTTGAGCCAGCTGTCAACGTGTCGGCGCAACGGCTATCGGATCAGGTGGGGGTCATACAGCGTAACAATATGTTGGATGACACCGTACTTGATCGACTACGCCTCGACTCACGGAGTAACCCAGTTACGCCTGCTTCGCCAATGATCGCGGTACAGCTGCAAAGTGTATACAGTACTTCGCCGCGATCCAATCACGGTGGTGAAGAGGATGATGACGAAGTTATATCCGTGAGTACCCAGTGCAACGTACAATTGAGGAGCGCTTTGGAGGATGCATTCAGGGAGTACCGTTTTACACCGCTTCAACTTGGACCACGTTTACCTCGTTTGCCTATGCACAAGAAAAATAAGGCGCTGGTGTGTGCCCTAGATTCGCAGCTGTCAAATTGTTTTGACAGCAGCAAGGACCTCGCCGATACCCACTCAATATTGTACTGTGCAGCTGTAGCGGCATGTCGTGTAGCTCACGTCAAGTTTCCTAACAACGACAGAGCTACACGACCCAAATTTGCTGTTCCAGCTTGGCAGTGCAGGATTGAGCGGCGTATTGGTGAGGCTAGAGCACTCATCGGCAAATAATCTGCTTCAGGGAGGGCAATACTCGCCCTAGAGTGATGCGCTTTGTGAAGCGGGCGTTCTCGGGAACTGATATTAATTCTCGTGATTATCTAGCCCGCGTCACAGAGCGCATCGACTTCCTGAAGCAGAAGATCTGTGCATGGGCAAGCCGTATTCGTCGGTACAAGCGGCGAATGGAGCGGTACACTCAGAATCGCACATTCCAAAGCGATGAAAGGTGGGTCTATAGGGCTTGGGAACGACCGGACCAAGGTGTAACTGACACGCGTCTACCGGATGATGACACAATGTGCTCGTTCTGGCGCAGCATCTGGTCGGTGCCTGTCAGTCACACTGAGGGCGATTGGACCCGGGAGGTTGAACGAGCGTGTGATCCAATACCAGAAATGGGGGCAATCATCATCAGCCCCCAAGACGTAGCTCGTGCAGTCCGTCCGTTGCCTAACTGGAAATCTCCAGGGCCGGATGGACTGCACAATTTCTGGATCAAATGGCTCCAGAGATCGCACGCTTGCTTAGCGTCCCAGTTTCAATCAGCTTTAGAATCCGGATCGCTGCCCCAGTTCTTGACGACCGGAATTACCCACCTGCTCCATAAATCAGGTAGTACTGCGGAGCCCAAAAATTATAGACCAATTACTTGTCTACCAACGGTCTATAAAGTTCTTACATCCATTTTGAGAGCTAAAATCAACCAACATATTGAGAGTAATTCTATCATGTCTGCCTCTCAGAATGGATGTAGGAACGGGTCCCGTGGTACTAAGGAGCTACTCCTCATTGATATGGCCATTAGCCAACAGGTTCGCCGTTCCCGAAGGGATCTGTCTACATGTTGGATAGATTATAAGAAGGCCTATGATTCTGTGCCTCATACATGGCTCATGAGGGTGCTGGAGTTGTATAAAGTAGATGCAACTCTACGTGCCTTCCTGATGTCATGTATGGGGTGCTGGAGAACGGTCCTTCGGTATCCAGGATGTCGACAGATCCAAGGGAACAGCGAACCGATAAGGATTGAGCGTGGCATATTCCAGGGTGATAGTTTGAGTCCATTGTGGTTTTGTCTAGCCTTGAACCCTCTCAGCACTTTGCTAGAGGGTTCAGGTCTAGGTTATCGGTTGAAGAGAGGTGGTCAGGTCATACCTCACCTTCTTTACATGGATGATCTGAAACTCTGGGGGCAAAGCCCCAACAATTTGCAACTGATGAAGCTACTGAAGGTAACAGAAACTTTCAGTAGTGCCATCAGAATGGAATTTGGTGTGGACAAATGTGCAGTCATGCATGTGAAGCGAGGGCAGATTATGGAATCCGTGGGTACTCAACTCTCGGATTCCATACACCTTAGATCCCTCTCCTCAACAGAAACTTACAAGTATTTGGGTATGTCGGAAGCCTTAGGCATCAATACTGCCGACATGAAACAATCGTTGAGGGAGCGCTTCTTTGGCCGTCTGAATAAAGTGCTAAGCAGTCTTTTGTCAGGCGGAAACAAGGTGCGCGCCTTCAACGGTTGGGTCATGCCGGTTTTGCACAGACACAACCTTGTTGCTAGGATTATCCACCAGCAACTTGCTTTGAAGTACAACCTTGTGGAATCAGAAGTGCCATACTATAAGTATGCGCCCGACCCAGTTCTCGATGATGGTAATGTCACGTTGTATTGGGATCGACCTATCGTCACTGACAGTACTATTGTTGCTAATAAGCCTGACATTGTGGTCATAGATCGATTGGAGCGTCGCGCAATGATCGTTGATATAACGGTCCCGCATGACGAGAACCTCGTGAAAGCAGAGAAAGATAAGCAATTCAAGTATCTAGATCTTGCTCGCGAGGTTGTCGACATGTGGGACGTGAATACAGCAGTCATTGTGCCGATAGTCGTATCGGCCAATGGTTTAATAGCCAGGAGCCTCGACCGACATCTGAAGAGGCTCTCGCTTGGCGGCTGGATCAAGGGCTTGATTACACGGCGCGTATTGTTAGGAGGTTCCTCTCTCAAGAGCCCTGACCACCGGTAGCTCGGACCCTGTTCCCGGTGCTGGTGGACTACTATTTTATATATTTTAAATGTTTTTTTTTTATACCAATTTTGTATAGGAATATTTAAAAATATAAAAATAAGTGAAATAAATAAAGGAAATAATAATCACTGCTAAAAATTAAAATATGAAAGTGAGTACTATCATGAAAATAAAAAGATGATCAAGCTTGCTGCGTGAAAAAGACAAAACTATCTCTACTCTTTCTTACTCAAACAATTATCTGGCAATCAGAAACAATGTATATTACTGACATTTTTATTGCCATTTGGTGGGAAAATAAGGAACTAAACTGAAATGTTCTAGATTTGATAATATGATCCCTTGACAAACAACGCCGCGTTCACATACACAAAAATGTTGGCAGTCTACATATGTACCTATCTAGTATCTACAGTATGACCCCTCTATGTGTGCATTTCAAAGTGGCCCTGCTTGTCAAGAAAAAATGCATCAATATGTTACCGAAAAAAAATTAAAATGGTCACTTTCCAAGTAGGCTAAAAATAACATTGATTAAACCACTACATAAGAAAGGTGATAAAACAACCATATCCAATTTCCGCCCTATAGCTTTAATACCAATACTGTCTAAAATGTTTGAATAGGTTATCTATAATTCCCTATACTCTTTTCTTGAATCTAATAATATAATAGCAGAAGAAAAATATGGATTTCGGAAAAATTAAACAATAAATAAAGATGTATATATTTTTTTTATTATTATTCTGAGTGTTGACAAAAAATACCAGTTACAGCGATATTAATGGATATGACTAAAGCATCATACTATTTTATTGAACAAACTAGAACGTTATGGTATTAGAAGCAACATGTTGAAAATTATTAAGGAATACTTATCCGAAAGAAAAAAGTCACTGCAATAGATAGAATTTGTCCAACGCCAAAAAAAGAGATTATATACACATCATCGACTAGGATCACAACATGTGGGGTTCCACAAGGTAGTGTCTTTGGGCCCTTACTCTTCATTATATATCTTAATGATCTTCCAAAGTGCACTGCTCATCAAACTATTCCAGGACGATGACAGCACAGTAATTGTTCCATGCAATAATATAAATGAATATGAAAATTGTATACATAAATAATACCTTACAACGTATAATTAATCGGTTAAAAGTAAACAAATTAAAAATAAACCTGGAAAAAACTAAAACAATGTCATTTTATCAACGCACAAAACAACCACAATTAAATATAGTTTATGAAAATATAAAATAGCTGAAACCACAATGCCAGGTTTTTGAGCCTACATCTACATAGGTATCTATCTAACTTAAGAAAAGTAGTAACTGAATCCGTCGTCCTAGTAGCTTACAACTTTACGCTTCGGTACATACTATACTAAGAAAATTCTTCAGATAAATTCATTGCTCTCTAAGCGCAGAAAAAATGCTTAAGATCTGTTTTCAAGCTGAAATCAACTGATAGTTGCTTGCCATTATTCAAAAGGTACAAGTTACTTACCCTACCGTGTATGTATATCTACGAGATAGCAGTGTTCGTAAAGTGTAACTTACATTTATTTGAAAAATTGAAGTCAAAACGCCGTTATAATGAGATTTTTGCCAATCCACACAACACTGCACTTTATATATAATCTTGATTCTGTTTTTTGTAAGCTTTTATTTTTTTTATTCTTCCCCTCGTTTGCTTTATTTCACTGTGGGATCCAAGACAGTCAAATCGTTTCTCCGGTACTAGTCGAGTTTTGTTGCCTCGGCACTGTCCTGGTGGTCACCACTGTTGCTGTACACTCTGTACGAAGTTACAGTGTTTAGGAAAGGTAAAGTACACTTATTCTCAAATATCACTGTTCATCTATTTCAGGTGCCTGGTGGGAGGGCAGGTCGTCTCCAAAGACGTCTGGTGATGCATCACTAAACACTCAAAATT
The DNA here is from genome assembly GCA_964057025.1 of Standfussiana lucernea. NCBI lineage: Eukaryota > Metazoa > Arthropoda > Insecta > Lepidoptera > Noctuidae > Standfussiana > Standfussiana lucernea. Next base: position 9,929,253 of record OZ059811.1, read on the forward strand.
GCCTTCGAGCTGGTCCTTCGAGCCGGATCCAAGCTGGCAGCAGTGCAAAATATGAAGGTGAATTTTTGCTTCTTTTGGAGAATGTAATGTTATGGAACATTGAATGATAGACAGATAGAAATGGAGTATATTTTTGTGCATCAAAATTGTTAGACAGCTCTCAAAGAGTAATTATGGGTACATAATCAGCCTACAATATCCCAACTGCTGGAATGTATATGAATGGCCTCCATTCCATGAGGGGACTTAAATAGTTAGAATTGTGGAGTTAGGTTTGAAATTCAAATTCATCGAACACACTGCTTAACCGTGCGTGCCTTTTTTATACTAAACTAGCTGTAACTAGCTGTGCATGCGTTGCAATGCACTTTTCCATACCTAGTACTACCTCCTTGTATTTTTTATTACTCGATCCACCTCTACCAACCCACTATCTACTACCTACCTACTACCTACCTACCTGTCCTACCCACTTACCTACCTTACCTAAACTTTCCCTAGCGTATGTAGAACAACGGTGAAAATTTTTATCAAAATCGGTTCAGTAGTTTAGGAGTCTATAGATTTAGAACAAACGAACAGACATTGATTTTTATATAGTAGATAGGCTTGCGTTTGACCGCAACTCGCCTGATGTGAAGCGATGATGCAGCTTAAGGTGGAGCACGTGTGCCTAGAAGAAACCGATTCACTGGAACCTTGAATAGATCCAGATTATAATGGTCAGGGAACAGAGAAGCTGGCAGCGAATTCCACAGACTGGCGGTTCGCACAATAAATGTGGGTTACAACGCACTGTGAGGCGTGCTGATCTCCTCAGTCGGAACACAGCCATCTCCCTCACACGCCCACAGATCGAACACCGATGGGGTGTAAGTGGCTCTACCACCACCTGCAGAGCCAAAGCCAACCTCACCTGCCCGCGGTGCACCCTGCTGACTTCACCAACGAGGCTCTGGCGAAGCTCCCCATAGTTAAGGCGCATATGGGGAGATCATCATAAACTGTGATTCCACCTTTTACTCTTGGCAGTCGTGAAATGTGAGAGTCGCAGTTTATACATAGTTTTAAGCGTTCAGGAATATGAGTGACTTATGTTCATAGTACTAACAGTCTTGAAAATAATATAGGTACTAAGTAATAAGTATGATAATTATGTTTAAATTTTAAGTTTGTTGACCTTCACGTTGATATTGTTGTACTACTACGCAAATATAAACTCTTTTGCAAAAAAAATACGGGCACTTTAGATTTTTTCTCTACTTCAATGAAGAAGAACAAGAAATAGGTTTTATTAATTTGACGATGTATTGGCATGTTATTTGAAGCATCCTGGCATGATTCTTTACGTTCCAAATTTAAAATTAATAAAAGAAACATAATGATTACTGTGGATTATTTCTAAAATTGCTTTACTAATGGCGCGAATTGCTGAAACGATTTTTAACTGATTACGATATTTTAAAACTTTTTGGATATTTTCTACAAATTAAACAATTTAATCTTTCTTTTTACATTAAATACCACTTTTTGATATGAGTGATAAAGCGATAAGGGCCGGTAAAATTATAGCCCTACTTGAAGAAGGTTGTTCGCAAACTTACGTGTCTCAGCGGCTAAATGTGAGTCGTTCGACTGTCCAGAGGACTTGGCAACGGTATCAAGAGACCGGTTCGGTCAAAAGAAGACCCGGTTCGGGAAGAAAACGAGGCACAGAACCAAGACATGACCGCTTTTTGGTGAGTCAGGCGTTGCGGAATCGTAAGGCGTCAAGTGTGGACCTGAAGAAGAGCCTTGACGAAGTAAGAGGAGTAGAAGTTAGCTTGTGGACGGTCAGGAAGAGGCTTTTGGCTGCCAATATCAGGAGTTACCGCCCAGCTCGGGGCCCTAAATTACTCCGTGAGCACCGTGTTGCTCGACTACAGTTTGCTCGGAACTGTGCTTCATGGACTCTGGAGGACTGGAATAAAGTATTGTTTTCTGATGAAGCTAGAATCTCTTTGTGTGGAGAGGACCGACGCCGGCGAGTGCTGCGAAGACCACGGGAACGCTATGCGGAAGTGTGTTTCGAAGAAATCACTCCTTATGGCGGAGGCTCCGTTATGTTTTGGGCAGCAATGAATTCGACGGAGCGTACGGAGTTAGTTTTCATAGAAAATGGAACAATGCACACCGGTACATAATGGTAGTCCTAATTCCATATGCACAACCCACATTGACTGCACTTGGGGAAGATTCCATTTTTATGGACGACAATGCTCGCCCGCACCGTTCTGGCGACGTGGAAGCGTACATACAAGAAGTTGGGATCCGTCGTTTAGATTGGCCAGCTCGAAGTCCTGACCTCAATCCGATTGAGCATGTCTGGCATGTTCTAAAAAGACGGATAAGATCAGTGCAACCTGCTCCACAAAACATCAGGGAGCTAAAAAGAGTCATTGCAGAAGAGTGGGAACGTATTCCACAAAACGTTATTAAAAACATCGTGGAAAGCATGCCCTGAAGGATTCAAGCTGTGATTTTGGCAAGAGGAGGTCACACTCGTTATTAGGTTTTTACATTTATAACTTTATTTAATTAAAAAAAGTAAAAAAAAAAACTTGTCTTTATTGCCGACCACTTCTTATTGTTTGGGCGTGTACATCGGTTTTAAAGAATCCATCGTTTTTTTTCTTTTAATTGCCCGACTTCACTTCACGCGCATTAACCCATTTAGACCTGAAACTATTTTTTTCTAAAAACGTCGTTTTTTTTTTGTTTTTGTCACATTATAGGGTATTATAGAACATAAAAAAAAAATATTTAAAAAAATACCACATTCATAGGGGGGGTGGAAAGGGCCGTATCGTATGTGATACAGTGGGCTTATACACAAGCAAAAATACCAAAATCTATAAAGAATAATCTATTGATATCAAATTGAATACATAATTATTTTTGGGTATGATAAGTAAGAAAACAGTCAACATGTAGACCAATATCACACTTGACGCATCTTGCAGGACACAATCGATGGCATAGTCCACATCTCGTTCTTTTATTTTGAGGTTGTTTGATGACGTAGTGGCCTTTCTCATCAAACCTGGAATCCACTGTTAGTGACGATGGTCTGCTCGGCCCTGGCTTACTTCGCATGTCAACATATCCATATTACCACCATTGTATCTGAAGAGTAGCCAGGCATTCTGTAGTGACATATCAATGCAATGCAAGATGAGGGGCATATACACGTATATACCACTTTTTACCGCGAATACTTGTCCTGAGTGACGATATATTTTGATCTGAAAGATCAACACCTCCCATGTTTTGGTTAATATGGTGTATCATATGTGGTTGAGAAACAGTTATTTTATTTTTCTCTTTTTGAGAATATCGATCAGTTTTGTGCAAGGGGGTAATACCGATCGCATTTGAGCAAACTGTCACCATGCTATTGTCATGCCACTTGCAAATTATGACTTCATCGCAGACACGATAGTCGAAGAAACCTCTTTCTTTCTTTTTAGCTTCTTTGGTTTCTAATAAAGGACGTTTACCTGTCCGATTTTCTCTAAAAGTTCCTGTCACTCGTATGTTTCTCTTAGATAGTTCAGCAATCAATGGCAGCCCAGTAAAAAAAATTGTCTATAAACAAATGGTAATTTCCTCCAAGACCACACTGGCCAAGTTTATCAGTGTAACTCAGAACCACGCTGGCTCCGAGACCCAATTCTGCGTATCTGGCATTTAGATTAGTTGTTGCGCCTTGGTACTTCTTCTTCTACGATCTTCTGTACTTGCTCGATGCCGCTCTGCATGTGTTCTCAATAAGCTTGGTGGCAGGTTATTGATTTTCTGCAGGAGTATTTTCGATTTCGTCGTCTTCTAAAAGTGTAAAGATGTCATTCAATGACATAAATCTGAAATAAGAAAATAGGAAATTATGTATGTGTATAAGCCCACTGCATCAAATATGATACACTACATTTCATGAGTAAAAAAAATACACCATAATAAATAAAACAATAAAAGTATTTCATCAGATTTGCTGTTTAACTTTTGTTTTTACTATAAATTGATACAAATTTGGAATATTTAGGATAAAATAATAAATACTTACTGTTTTCTTGACATCTTGAAATTATAAGGAACGATCACTATCAAATAAATTAGGTAGGGACCTTCCAAAGTCAACTATAACACTGAAACTATTTTTGGAGTTTTGTTTAGACCTTACACTTGACACCGGCACCAGACGTAAACAAATTCTTATCGAGGGTGGTTAAGAACAATTTATTACTTCCGGCGTATCGTATGTGAGACGGTAGGTCTAAATGGGTTAATTTACAAGTTATAAGTATCCAGACTACGTCAAAGAAATAAATTTCATTTAATTAACTCAAATCGACCTTAGAAGAACGTAAATTTCCTTAGGTGCCCGTATTTTTTGCAAGAGAGTGTACATATAAAAGAAAAGACTACCTACGTCTTTAAAAAAAACCAAGGCTGGAACTCTAGTCAACTTCTACGGTGCGGTTCTTGATTTAGTTAATTAAGGGAACGTTCTATTTAACACTTAGGCATTAAACTACTGCAAATTGAAAACCAAAAAAAAAAACTCTCGAATGATTATTATTATTTCTGTAAATTAAAACAATTTAATGTATGATAAGTCGTTTTATTTTAATATTGACGTCTTATTCCAATTTATGCCGACCATTTATCGTTTTTATAGAACTGGCAAAATGTGGGATGAAACGCATGTTACTAAAAGAGTGATGGATATTAATGGTGATGGATGGAGAGGGAGAGGAAGGCCAAAGCAAAAAGATAGATGGATTGTGTGAAGAATGATATGAAAGAGGAAAGAGTTAATGATGCCGTGACGTCTGACAGGGGAGAATGGAAGAAGAAAACGTGTTGCGACGACCCCAAGTAGTATGGGACAAGGCCAGAAAGTTGATGACAATGATAGAACTGGCAAAATGTGGTGTTGGTACTAAAAATTCACCTCTGCCGAATGCTTACGGGAAAACAGGGATGATATTTATTTCTTTTTGTTAAGCGTTCATCTATTTAAAAGTCATTCATGGCATTCGTGTAGGTATTAAGATGGAGGTCTCATGAGATATCGAGAAGAAGAAAGAAGATATCCCACGCCTGTAATTCCCGAAGAGGTAGGCAGAGCCGCATCTATACCTAAGAGAAAAGAAGTACTGGCAAAAGAATATATTGCTTTGACGGTTTGGTCATGTTGCGAATGAAAGGCTACTAACAAAAAGCAGACGCAAGTGAAGTCGCTGAGAGGGGGGACATACCGCTCTAGAAGAACATACTCGCACTCTGCCCCTATTGGTCTGGTATGAAAGTGGACGAAGAAGCAGAAAGAGTAGGTAAGTAAAGATCATAACAGATAATGGGTGCTAGGACCCCCCACGGGCAACGGGCAAGAGTTTATGTATGTCTATTGAAATTTCTTCAGTAATTTCTAGTTTTCAATGACAGCTGTCAACAGTAAGTCAGGTATGCTGTGAGTCTGTGAGTCTGGTCAAAGACAATAAAGACGGAACTTTGAAATGTACTTTTATATTAATGTTCAGGAAAATTATTTCCACCACTTACTTTAATTTTGACTCATGTTATTTAGTTAATTATACAATCTACTCAAAACACCAATTTTTAGTTGACAAACACAGCTGATTTTTGTTTTGCAACATTCTCAAACTGCAACGTGGCCGAGGCACCTGCCCCACCGCCGACGCGGAAGCGACTAGCTCGCTCAAGAGACGTACAAAAGACTGGAGGTCCCATGTCAGTTAAAGAGAAAGAAGAGATGACTGTTTACACCGCTGACGAGTACTTGTTTTGTTGTACCTGAAAATTTGGCGGGCAGAACATTCGCTGAGAGATTCGTGCTTGATATATTTGCATACTAGCGAGTAACCGCCCGTCGCCGTCGCGCACTCGCTACTCGCTAATCGCCGGCTGTGAGACAGGTGCCTCAAAGTATTGATCTACAATTCGAGACCTGCGCTTTGCACTAGCACTGTTCTTGACTAGACTTCCTTTGTGCAATGCCGCAGTGCGCCACCCGCCGTCTGCCGTGGAGGACGTGTTGGTTCTTGGAGTCTCTCCCGGGGTCAGCAGCCCTACAGTACCGCGTGTCCCAGCTTTAAAGGCCAAGGTATGTGGTTAATGGAGATGTAATAGTGCACGCCATTTCTAGTTTCGTTCAAATTACTTGATGAATGAAATTCTCTTGCAAGCAAAGAGAGGCCTACGCCCAGCCATAGGTGAAGGCAAACTGTGGATGGTCATGCTCCACTCGCATAGCAAGTGGAGGTCATATGGGCAGTCGTTCTGTGTAAAAAAATGTTATTCAGCTGCATCCCGTCAGACTAGAAGCCGAACATTTTTCCCTGTATTTAGTTTGCCTCAGTTGTTGGAAAGTTGCAACTTTGACCTTTAATATCTGAGTAACCAAAATGTTCCCAAGTAGTATCTGGTACAAAAAATGGGATCATTTCTTTGTCAAGCGTATTCATGCTCCCGTTATACTAATTTCCCCCACGTAGTTTCCGGTTAAGCTTCCACCCCTCATGATGGTTACTCGTGTTGGAACTAAAATGTTATGGTATTCTGTTTCAGATCCTCGCGGGCGATGTCATCATCCACTCGTGTCAGGTGGCTGATGTGACACGATGCCGGCACGGCGGGGCCACTTCCAGCCATGCCTGACGGTACCCGGCTCCTGACAGTACCTAACACGCAGAAGAAGCTACCTCCAGCTTTCATAGACTGCTTATTTTGAAGAAAATGAGTGATTTGTGAAAGCATATATGTTTTTTTTTCATTAACGTGCTTTGGGATATATCGACATGAGATATTCTTCGTTGCATGTTAATGGACTGTGCAGAGAGCACAGAATGAATTGTCTTGTTATATGACAGTGGCAGGCGCGGGTTTAAGTTTATGGGGCAAAGAATGGAGGGGGTCAACGTTTGTTGTAACTTTGGCCCTCTGACTTTTTGCCTACTATTCTTGGATCCGCGCCTGAATAAAGTAACTCAAGACATAGACGTAGTAACCGCATGATATTTCTATAAATATAATGCAGTTACACAAACTGTGAGGATAGTAACACTACAGTGTAATGTTACTATTGTAGTGAACCTACTCCTCACAAGAGGGAGGGAGAAGAGGAGTTCACAAGAACATTGGTAATGTGCAATACATTACAGGTATTCTTAAATACTCTTATGAGTGGTCAACACTCTTCTCCTTTCCAAAGTTTTGTTACCTTTATAAAAAAACACACACAGAGATTATCGAAAAGTTTGAATATAATACTAATGATTATTGGAATTTATTACTTAGGTCAAGAAGGATTTTTAGCATTAGGTAAAAATAAAGTGATAACACACTTTGAATAGTTTTAAGTAATAATTGTAATATGTGTCTATTTAAATAAATTCCATTTACATAAATATAAAAAATGTCATAAAGGGTCGTTTCATTTACATTATCCTAACAAAACATTGGCATCACTTGACCTGAGCTAGACAGTATATTTTCCTGACGATTTTGTACGTCTGTCATCTTTCACCTAGGTCAGAGCCACACGTACCTAGATAACTCATCATCTGCCTAGCCTTTTCCCAACTATGTTGGAGTCGGCTTCCAGTCTTACCGGATGCAGCGGAATACCAGTATTTTACATAGAACAACTGCCTATCTGACCTCCACAACCCAGTTATTGCTGGATAATACGATACCCATTAGTAAGAGTGTTTGTCAGACTTTCAGGCCACTGACCTGTAACGAGTGTCCAAGATCTATAAATGATAGTCGGTACCAACCGCTTAGCGTGCTTTCCGAGGCACGGAGGATACTCGGTATGTAATGGGTAACCCATCCACGGACCAACCTAGACAAGCACGGCTTAATCTTGAGGAGCAAACCATGTGGTTGTTATTATTTAGCCACGAGCTCCTCGAGGGCTAGGTAAATGGTTGCAAAACGTATAATATTAACACGCTCCAGAGGCACACTTGAAACGAGGTAGTTATGCTGAAGAGGCGTGCGCGAATCGGTAAAATAAATACTTTTGCACTTGAATTGTTAAATTCTAAGTGATTGGCTTCACTCCATTCTACCACCATATCGATGTGCCTCAGTAGCGCTTCACAGTCATGTGCGCTATTAATACCCTTAAAAACTTTTTTGCAAAAAAATTACCTACATCGGGAAAAACACTAAAAAGTGGAAAATAACTTTACTTTTGGAAGTCGGTGGCAAAAAGTCAATGAACAAACGGAAGCGCACAGGACTGTGAAGCGCTGAAATAAGCAGGTGATAATTATACAATACGCACATGAATCCGAAAAATCAGGGATGCGTGTCTTGGTTTCGAACTCGAGATCTATGACTTGGCAGGCGGACGGCCACACCACTACCCTCTCTCGGAATCATTCCTGCACTATCAGATCATGGTAACCCACCAGATGATGATGTATTACCAGGGAGATTGTTCCGCCACTTCTCCTCGGCTAAAACACTGGAAAGTGGCGAAGGGCGGGCGTATTTGGAGACTGATGTAGCTTTGAGGTTCAAAAGATCCAGTTTTGATGTTCAAAAGATGCCGATTTGAATACCTACATGAATTTAATTGCAATAGTGAATGTTTTTTAACCTTTTCCCAAGTATGTTGGGGTCGACTTCCAGTCTAACCGGATGCACCTGAATACCAGTATTTTACGTGGAGCGACTGTCTATCTCAGGTCAAATGATGCCAATGTTTTGTTAGGATAATGTAAATGAAACGACCCTTTATGACATTTTTTAATATTCATGTAAATGGAATTTATTTAAATAGACACATATTACAATTATTACTTAAAACTATTCAAAGTGTGTTATCACTTTATTTTTACCTAATGCTAAAAATCCTTCTTGACCTAAGTATTATATTACAATAATCATTAGTATTATATTCAAACTTTTCGATTAATCTATGTGTGTATTTTTTTTTTAAAGTTACCAAAACTTTGGAAAGGAGAAGAGTGTTAACCACTCATAAGAGTATTTAAGAATACCTGTAATGTATTGCACATTACCAATGTTCTTGTGAACTCCTCTTCTCCCTCCCTCTTGTGAGGAGTAGGTTCACTACAATAGTAACATTACACTGTAGTGTTACTATCCTCACAGTTTGTGTAACTGCATTATATTTATAGAAATATCATGCGGTTACTACGTCTATGTCTTGAGTTACTTGATTCAGGCGCGGATCCAAGAATAGTTGGCAAAAAGTCAGAGGACCAAAGTTACAACAAACGTTGACCCCTCGATTCTTTGCCCCCTAAACTTAAACCCGCGCCTGCCACTGTCATATAACAAGACAATTCATTTTGTCCTCTCTGCACAGCCCATTAACGTCCAACGAAGAATATCTCATGTCGATATTTCCCAAAGCACGTTAATGAAAAAAAAACATATATGCTTTCACAAACCACTTATTTTCTTGAAAATAAGCAGTCTATGAAAGCTGGAGGTAGCTTCTTCTGCGTGTTAGGTACTGTCAGGAGCCGGGTACCGTCAGGCATGGCTGGAAGTGGCCCCGCCGTGCCGGCATCGTGTCACATCAGCCACCTGACACGAGTGGATGATGACATCGCCCGCGACGACCTGAAACAGAATACCATAACATTTTAGTTCCAACACGAGTAACCATCATGAGGGGTGAAGCTTAACCGAAAGCTACGTGGGTTTAAATTAGTATAACGGGAGCATGAATACGCTTGACAAAGCCGACAGTCTCTAGTTCTTCCGTCAATGATCCCATTTTTTGTACGAGACCCTACTTGGGAACATTTTGGTTACTGAGATATTAAAGGTCAAAGTTGCAACTTTCCAACAATTGGGCCAAACTGAATACAAGGAAATATGAACGGCTTCTCGTCTAACGGGATGCAGCTGAATTATTATGGAGCGACTGCCTATCTGACCTCCACTTGCTATGCGAGTGAATTATGAACATCCACAGTTTGCCTTCACCCATGGCTGGGCGTAGGCCTCTCTTTGCTTGCAAGAGAATATAATTCATCAAGTGATTTGAACGAAACAAGAAATGGCGTGCACTTTTACATCTCCATTAACAAATAATAAACACATACCTTGGCCTTTAAAGCTGGGATACGCGGTACTGTAGGGCTGCTGACCCCGGGAGAGACTCCAAGAATCAACGCATCCTCCACGGCAGACGGCGGGTGGCGCACTGCGGCATTGCGCAAAGGAAGTCTAGTCTAGAACAGTGCTAGTGCAAAGCGCAGGTCACGAGTTGTCGATCGATACTTTGAGGCACCAGTCTCACCGCCGGCGATTAGCGAGTAGCGAGTAGAGCTAGCGACTAGACACGAGTTGGCGAGCAGCGAGTGTGCGACGGCGACGGGCGGTTACTCGCTGGTATGCAAATATGTATATCAATAATAATGTGTGCCCGCAATGAATGTGCTGCCCGCCAAATTCTCTTTTTGAAATTTTCTCTTTGGTAGCTCTTGTCGGTACAACAAACAAGTACTCGTCAGCGGTGTAAACAGTCATCTCTTATTTCTCTTTAACTGACACGGGACCTCCAATCTTTTGTACGTCTCTTGAGCGAGCTAGTCGCTTCCGCGTCGGCGGTGGGGCAGGTGCCTCAGCCACGTTGCAGTTTGAGAATGTTACAAAACCAAAAATCTACTGTGTTGTCAACAAAAAATTGGTGTTTTGAGTAAATTGTTTAAAATTAACTAAATAACCTTTGTCAAAATGAAAGTTTGAAGGCGGAAATAATTGTCTTGAATATTACTAGAATAGGTAGTACTTCGGTAGAAACACTAAAAAGTGGAAAATTCATTGACTTTTTTGCTATCGAGTTCCGAAAGAATAGTTTTTTCTGATTTATTGTTTTTTGGAAGTCGGTTATGTTTTTTGCAGAAAGTTTTATTGCCCTTTTTAGTTATGATATTTCACACAAATCCTTATCAAGTATTGTAACTACAGTTGAGTGCAATTAGACAAAAAGGTGAAACGAAGTTTGTAGCGGTCGAATTTTCATTGGACTTGTTTTTTGAGTTCCTAGAGGTATCTGAGGTCATTCGACATGGATGATGTGCTGCTGTAGTAGATTTTGACTTTAATCTTGTCCCATGCTGGGCGCCAATTGAAAATAGTTTTGATACGAGTGCGCAAAATGTTTCATTGCAGCCAAGGCGGAATTGAGTCATGAAGCCGAGAACTGCAGTGACAAATGCCCACGTGTATTAAACGAAGTTTTTCAATACCTCTCACATTTTAAGCTCCGCCGTTGCTTTTATCTGTACAATAATCTTATGGTGCGTGGTTAAAATGGAACCATCAACACCATTTTGTGTTTTAAATATAATTTTCAGTGACAATTTCATACAATATGTTTACCAACAGCGAGAAACGATATGTATATAAAGAAGTTTTGTTGTTTAATTTAATATTAGTTACAGCAAGAAGGTTGTATAAGAATCGATAAAGGAGTTTTGTTGTTTTAATTTAATATAGGCTGATTTGTAGTTACTATCTTTCGTCCAGTTTGTGTTTTCTGTTGTTGACTTGCGTTGATTTGAGTGTTTACTCATCCCCTGTGAAGTGTTTTCGGTGAATTAGTGAGCGAGTTGAGCTTTGCTCTTCTGTTTCATGTGTTCACTTAACTTGCGAAAAGACGCTAATAAGTAGTATTATTTGCGATAAAGACATGAAGAAGAATCGCAACAACCGTTTAAATACACTAGCTGTTCCTACTTACTTTCAGCACAAATATTTTTCAATAAACATAAACATAAATAAATATGATTTTTATTTCATTCCAGGTTGCCTAATAAGTAGGTTCCAAATGTACATAATATTGTTCTGTTCCGTTGTAGAAATCCGTGTTGTTTTTCCATATTTCAATAAATAATTATTTGCTACAGATGAATAACAAGTGTACATTTTGTAAAGTACTTTGTAGGCATGAACAAATACCCCTAGGTTTAAATAGAATATCTATAAACAGTACACTGGTGTACAAGTGTGTGTGAGGTAGGTATATACCTATACATGCAGACAATAGGTTTAGGCGGACGATCCCAGATGGCGCTTCAAATTTCGTTTGAAAGTTGCAGACAAAAACCGAAGTGGGTTCTCTATTCCCAATCTATATTACTATACTCTATGGATCACGCTGACATTGACGTTGGTGTAAGATATATATGTACGTGTCGAATGATTCAGTTATTAACTCAAACTAAAACTCAAAGCATTTATTTCAATTTGACCATTACAGGTACTTTTGAATGTCAAAACACAAAAAAAATAAACTAAGCTACAGTCCCAGTCACAGGGCATAATAACTTGTGAAAGTACTGTAGTTGCCCATTCGAAAGCGTAGATCCTATGGAGAAGAATGGGCAAGAAACTCCATGGACACTCTTTTAAATCAATATGTTTTTACAAAATCTTGGTAACATCATTCATGTCGAGATTATACATACATGTGAGAACGATGTAGAAAGACGTGCGAGTAAGAGCGTCCAGAGTAAAAAGATAAAATCAACAATTCAAAAATACAATAATCCATGGCAGCTGCGAGATGACCAGTCCCTACTGACAGCGCCCGTTCACGAACATGACGCATGGATCAGCCATCATTCAACTCAACCATTTTGAAGGGAACTAAACGTATATAATATTTTAATTAAAATAAATCTGTATTCACAAAAGTAATCCTCGATAGTTTAATTGTTTCTGAACTCTTTCAACGCCAAAAGATCCTTGTGTCACTGCAGGAATCAATTCAAAGTTGAAGACTGTTGGATGTTCCATCTGCACACATAGTTTCTCATTCAAACTCTCCCTTGGTTCGCGTTTCGCGTCCTGGCTATGCTGAATGCTCTCCTGACATCGACTCCGGAGTGTGCTTTATTTGCTTCGAGATGGGTAGACGTATGTCGTGGATGTTTGAGTTTCTGAGAAAGAATGAATTAAAGATGAATTTTCTTGTTATTTTTAAGTATTTTATTTAATATTTTTATAATTTCTATGGTGAATAATTTTGTTTGTTTTAACTGTGCAATTTCTTTGATTTTTTTGTTTTGTTGTACATGTTTTTCTCAAATAAATAAATTCTAAATAGTAACACAGGCCCAGTTACAGCCTGTTCACACGAGGACAATTCGTTTTTTTTGACGTATTGTCTTTTTTCACAATCCGTAAGTTTTATTGACGGCGGCAATACTTTTTAAAATCACGTGAGTCAAAAACACGAATCGTGAATTTTTTGTGACGGATTCGATGATGCGATCTCTTCCGAATAATCACGAAACTAATGTGAATATCTATTCGTTTTTTGTTATTTGTTTTTCTCAATGTGAACGTCCATCCGTCATGAAGTATCGTAATAATAAATCACTGCAAAAAATTTAAATATGAAAGTGAGTATTATCATGAAAATAAAAAGTTGATCAAACTTGCTGCGTGAAAAAGACAAAACTATCTCTACTCTTTCTTACTCAAACAATAATCTGGCAATCAGAAACAATGTATATTACTGACATTTTTATCGCCGTTTGGTGGCAAAATAAGGATCTAAACTGAAATGTTCTAGATTTGATATCATCCCTTGACAAACAACGCCGCCTTCACATACACAAAAATGTTGGCAGTCTACATATGTACCTATCTAGTATCTACAGTATGACCCCTCTTTGTGTGCAGTTCAAAGTGGCGCTGCTTGTCAAGAAAAAATTGGTCTTTCCCAGTCCTCCGATCGGTACTCCGATTGGTAAGAGGAGCGGGAATATTTTTTCCCATGCCTCCGATTAAGCATCTTATAAACATTGTACAGTCTAGTACAAAATAAATTATGTAAAATTATTTTTCACTATAATCACTTACATTCATTTATTTTAGAACAAATCAATAAACTAAATAATTAACGGCATACTATTTATAAATCTGTTAATAATACAAATTATGCTAGTAAATACTTCCTGAATTGCATCCTTACATTAAATTTTCTTTAGTTTCCTTACAGTGTGATCTATTTTCAAAATAGTCATTTCAATTACAAGTCTTGTCAATTATTGTGTTACGTTGTTAATATTTAAACAAAAAAAAAAAAAAAATTATATGGGTGATGGCACTTTTAAAGTTTTTAAGTCCAAATTTTTTTTCACAATTGTTCACTATTCACGGAGATGTCGGAAGCCACACAAATAGTACTAATGTAGTGCCATTGATTTATGTGCTCATGACAGACAAAACAACAAACACAAACGAAAACAGCTACCATATTCTGTTCAGTATGCTTCAAAGCCAGTTACCAGATATGAAACCAGTAACGTTTTTATTGGATTTTGAAATAGCATCGAAGAATGCTATTATTAAGATTTTTGAAAATGTGCTAATAAAACACTGCTATTTTCATTTTTCAAACAGCATTTGGAAAAAAGGAAAGAAACTACATCTCACTAAGTCAAAAACGACAAGACGCATAGTTGCCCTTTCTGGCGTTCTGCCCTTATTACCGGCTCATTTTATACCTGAAGGTTGGGCATACATTATAGATGATGCTCCGGATCTACCTAAATTGCAAAGTTTTAAAAATTACATGAATATGCAATGGCTGAAAAATTCAACATTTATTGAATCCTAGTCAGTTTTTGGTTTGCAACACCGGACAACCAATTATCTAGAAAGCTGGCACAAAACACTGAATACAAAAATAATTAGGAAGGCACCAAGTCTTCTTAACTTGTTGCAAATATTAGAAGACGACGCTTTGTTTCAAACACCCATAATGAGAGGATTAGAAGTAAAAATGAAGACAAAAGAGCACATAATGCGAGATGAATTTTTAATAAATTGTCAAATGATGCTTAGCACTGGTGAAATTAGCATAGGACATTATTTAGAAAGAGTAAAAAATTAAGTTTTATTTTTGTATTTTATTAACTGTACATTCGACATCGTTAATATCGATAATCGATAATCGGTCAAAAATACAGTATAATGGCCTTGACTGTACTTTTGGTTAAGTAAAGTAAGTGATAAAAACAAAACCCATTCAATCGGAGGCATGGGAAAAAATATTCCCGCTCCTCCTACCAATCGGAGTTCCGATTGGAGGACTGGGAAAGACCCGAAAAAATGCATCAATATGTTACCGAAAAAAAAATTAAAATGGTCACTTTCCAAGTAGGCTAAAAATGACATTGATTAAACCACTACATAAGAAAGGTGATAAAACAACCATATCCAATTACCGCCCTATAGCTTTAATACCAATACTGTCTAAAATGTTTGAATAGGTTATCTATAATTGCCTATACTCTTTTCTTGAATCTAATAATATAATAGCAGAAGAAAAATATGGATTTCGGAAAAATAAAACAACAAATAAAGATGTATATGATTTTTTGTTTTTTAATTATTCTGAGTGTTGACAAAAAAATACCAGTTACAGCGATATTAATGGATATGACTAAAGCATTCGATCACATAGATCATACTATTTTATTGAACAAACTAGAACGTTATGGTATTAGAAGCAACATGTTGAAAATTATTCAGGAATACTTATCCGAAAGAAAAAAGTCACTGCAATAGATAGAATTTGTCCAACGCCAAAAAAAGAGATTATATACACATCATCGACTAGGATCACAACATGTGGGGTTCCACAAGGTAGTGTCTTTGGGCCCTTACTCTTCATTATATATCTTAATGATCTTCCAAAGTGCACTGCTCATCAAACTATTCTATGACGATGACAGCACACTAATTGTTCCATGCAATAATATAAATGAATATGAAAATTGTATAAATAATACCTTACAACATATAATTAATTGGTTAAAAGTAAACAAATTAAAAACAAACCTAGAAAAAACTAAAACAATGTCATTTTATCAACATACAAAACAACCACAATTAAATATATTTTATGAAAATATAAAATAGCTGAACCAACAATGCCAGGTTCTGGGGCCCACATCTACATAGGCATCTATGTAACTTAAGAAAAATAGTAACTGAATCCGTCGTCCTAGTAGCTTACAACTTTACGCTTCGGAATACTAAATACTAAGGAAATTCTACAGATAAATTTATTGCTCTCTAAGCGCAGAAAAAATGCTTAACACGTTAACTGCCATGTCAGTCACCGGTGCCTGACAGACTCACTACCTGTTCAAGCCACGTCAGTCAAGGGTGACTGACAGTTATTTTTTTTTCTTTTTTTATTGATATACAAAAGGGGAACACTTTTTATACATAATTATTCAATTTAAACCATTTGGAATCAATTCGCAAAAAAAATAATTTGACGGATTTCAAAACATGGCTTGGCAGTTAACGTGTTAAGATCTGTTTTCAAGCTGAAATCAACTGATAGTTGCTTGCCATTATAGAAAAGATACAAGTTACTTACCCCTACCGTGTATGTATGTATATTTATGACACAGCAGTGTTCGTAAAGTGTAACTTACATTTATTTGAAAAACTAAAGTTGAAACGCCGTTATAATGAGATTTTGCCAAACCAAACAACACCGCACTGTATACAAAAGGTTTATAGGCATGGCACCCAGAATTTGCAACAAAATTCCAAAGCCGATAAGAGATAAACATGAGTTATATGAATAAAACAAAATCCTTAAACAAATATTTAGTTCAAAAGGCATATTACACAACTAAAGAGTACCTAGAAGATAATTCAAGATAGTAATTTATATAAAAAAAAAAATAGTTAAAAGGTACTAAGAAACGTTTTTTTTTTGTAACAGTTTATGTTTAAAACAAAAAAAAAGTGGCTGAAATTACTTTTAGCTAACATGGTTTTTAAGAATGATTCATAAAAAAAATATTTAGTACGTAGAAACTTACCTAGAAATAAGATATATTGTCGAGAAATAATTTGTTTGTTTTATTTTATTTTAATTTTATTTTATTATGTTTAGGGGGCTTACAGCTAACAATACAAAAAAATATATCGCTCGTTTGCGACAAGGATGACATAACTCAAAAATTTAGATTTTTCGATGATGTTTGTAGTTGAATATAAAATTAAGGAAAGCAAGTATTAAATTAAGTAACGAAATACGTAAAATAAACCTTTAAACTTTTGATAAAAAGTTTCTCTATGCAAAAAAAAATTTTAGCAATATACTGAAAATATTTTTAGAACTTACAAAAAAGCTGTCCTGTATTTCTTATTTTGGAGTTATGTCATCCTTGTCGCAAACGAGCGATATTGAGGCAATCAACGAAAAACTATTTACAATCCCTCGCAGTTAGCAATTAACTATTGTTGCACAAACCAATAACTAAGCAAAATATCAAAAACTAAGCAACTTGTGGAAGATAGCTGTCATAACTTTTTAACAAAATTAAATTCTGTTAATTTTGTTTTAATATTTGTACGCCGTTGACGGCAAAACATAGAGAACTTTGAACGTTAATATTTAATTTTACACCTTGTAAAACTATGTATAACAAATAAAAAGAACTTCGACTTTGATGTCAAACTTGGTACATTTATTATAATTCAGTGTTTTCCGCCTGCGATAAGTTGATTGAAGTGTAGTAATCTATCGCCCGTTTTTACTAACACTACATTACTGCACACCTAAGTAGAATTTTCAGCTTTAAGCGAATACACGAGCGTTGGAAATCGAACAACTTACAACCGGCGTATATCTCACATCGAAGTATTGGTCACAAGACACATTTATTAATGCATGCGGCGAAATACAGAACTAACATGAAGCGTACTGAATTTAACAAGCTTTGCTTAACAAGTGGCGCCACCATTAAACACACAAAAAACATTGTCAGACTGTATTGATCGTGAGTTATCGACGGTAGAAATTTGAAATGCCTTATGAGACATTGAACGTGTTCTTCGATTTGCAACGCTCATCTTAAGACTGTAAGTTCAAAATCCAGCCGCCTGCTCAATATTGCTTAAGTTATTTCATATCATCACTATCGTTCAGACCTGCGCAGTGGAGTTAGCTTTTTCTAGACTAGACTTCCTTTGTCTGGCTGGGCCAGTTCACCGCCCGCCCTCGGTCGTGCGGGTGTTGCCCGACGGAGCAAGGTTGGTGGGCGGTGGACTGGGTGTTTGCTAGAGTTGGTCCTGGTTGCCTCTACCGTGTCCGTCCGATAGACTGCAGCCCTAACAACAGGTGAGTGTTTTTTTATAATTTTTCTTTGTGTCGCTGGCCCTACTTCGCCAGTTCCACGGCGTCATCGGCAACAGCGCAGAGGTCACTGTGGTTGCATGTTTGTGGTTTGGAAGACAGGGCAGGAGGTGGAGCATACTTTGCGACACAGCTTTACGTTTAAATCCTTCTGCCGTTCCGTCGAGGAAGGAAATGTGAATCATGGAAATCCGCTGGATACGAGAAGCACAAGTCCGGTCGATGTGGCAACGCTTGGGGACCCATGGCCAGCTGTGGACGTTCTTCTTGATAATAATGATTTTTGACTCCAAAAGCCAGCTAGTAAGTGCTTGTAATATCAATGTCTTAGAAGTTTCCATTCTGTTTCAGTTCAGATGCCTAGTGGCCGACCTTCCTGCCGGGTTCGCATGCTTAGTGAAGGTGCGCATGCTGATCTGACGGAGATCCACCCAACAGGACGCAAGGTAAGCGTCTGTGTATTTTTTTATTAAGTTAATTTTGGCTTAGGCATTCTATGCAAACTGACAAAATGGCTGCCATTTTCATTTCCCCTGCCAAAAGTAGCGAGAAACCAAAATGGCGTCGGAAAATTACATTTTTGCCGCCCTTTACTTTTATTTCTAAGTTTTGAGATTTTTCTTACTGTATCACCTTACCCCTGATTTCACATCACACTGAGCTCTATGCTCAATATGACTGTTGTCTTAATTTTGATAGTATTATGTTGTAATAAAATCAGCATCAGCGGGGAATACTTAACCAATCTTCAGCTCACCTTTAAAAGATTGTTCCGCCACTTCTTCTCCTTAGCTAAAATACTAGGAAGTGACGAAGGGCGAGCGTTAACGGTCTTATGTAGTTTCGACGTTCAAAAAGTATTTATTCTCAGCTTGATTCGATTTAATTTTGAGCCGATGGCAAGTTATTACCGTCGTGCGTCGCCTTCCTGCAACAACAATATTATTTGTCCTTTTTAAACTTTAAAAATCTTTGAACAAGGCTACGGTGAAACAACTGTTTACCATATTCACACAATAGTCATCATCTACTTAGCCTTTTCGCAACTATGTTGTGGTTGGCTTCCAGTCTAACCGGATCCAGCTAAATACTCGATGGATGTTTACAGAGGTGCTAACATAATGTTTTTTCTTTAACTTTACAGTTCCCAAATATACGGGCAGCATCATTCACTTGTCTCTGATTGCAACTGACCTAAGATGGAAGAACTATGGTCGGTTCGCAGTCGGGCCTCGGGCCCAAGTCATCACCACTGCCATGGTACAGTCTTCAGGGTAAAACTGGTCCCAGAAGCATTGCCAGTCGAACAGCATCTCGGGAACTGCAGCTGCTGTTGAACGTCCTACCATCTCGTGACATGATCAACCGAGCAAACATCGGGGTGCAAGTGGCTCTACCACCACCTCCGGAGCCGAAGTCAACCTCACCTGCCCGCGGTGCACCCTGCTGCCAACAAACGAGGCTCTGGCTAGTCCCTGGTCTTCTCTGAGGTGGGGAGATCAGGGGTTTCTTTATATAAAATAATAATTTGGATACTTTAATTAATAATATCTATAGAAGATTAAGATAAATTAATAACTATCGCATTGACAAATATTACTTCATAATAATAATAATAAAATGTGTAACCAAATGCGTCGTTTTATTCTGGAAAACCCAAACAGTCTTTATCCCCTGAGTAAAAACATAGCCTTAGTCACCGAAGTGACTCATCTTTTTCTGCCCTTGTCCTAATCTATATATTTGGAGTCAGAGCAGCATGTCTTCTCCTTCTGTATAAAGGACACTATTGGCCACTTGTGAACGCTACGCAGCAGAACATGGCTTATTAAACAAGGTGATGCTTTGCATCCTCGTCAAATTCAAGGAGGTAACTATGCTAATGATTCTCGACTCGAATCAATAATAAAATGGGTAGGTATTTTTTTTGTTTTTTTCTTAATATCGGAAATCGATAAATGTACACCACCCGTATTAAAACGCGGCCCGTCTAATACTAGCCCTATAACCGCGCTTTCACACACACAAACAAACGCAGACGTTTATTCGATAAACGGGTGATTCTCCTCTTTTGAAAAGGACTTCATTCTGAAATAGTGTCAAATTAAAACAACTAAAAAAAGCAGCGTTTATTATTATTGACCAGGTACCGTAATTTATATTGATTTTTTACGTCTTCTATGACAACCTCCTGAATTTTGATGAGGATGCAAAACTACACCTTGAATAACTAGATGAGCCCGCGGCTTCGCTCACGTTACCGCGTAATCTTTTTGCAATGTCAGGGCACATTACATGGGAACGCGAAGTCGTAGTATATTCCTAACATCCTTTACAAATAACATACTAATAAACTAACTTACTGTTTATTTAAAGTATTTGTTTTAAGTGCACTAAGAAGGAGTTTATGAACGAAAGCAAATTAGATGTAATTCATAATCTATCATAGTTCCCGACGGTTAATATCCTTAGAAATTAAAATAAAATCTTTCAACTCAGAGAATTTATCAGCCGATAGAAAAACAAAGTTACAATTTATAAACTGACCCTGCGCAAAGTCAAGCAGAGTGTTAAGCCATGGCTCCTGTCGCTGAACTATGACGAAACAGAGAACATTATTTTATCAATTTCGTTACACTAATGCTATCGCATCGCTTGACAGGCAATCAATTTCTCACCGCTCTCGCGATTGCTGAAAACCCTTCCTGATAATTTATTCAATTCACACTCACATACACACACACACATACACATACGCTCACACACGGACACACACGCAGACACTCTCATACACAATACAGGCTTCTTTCAACCGCTTTTAATTTATTTTTGTTGTTATTATAGTTTTTATTTTATTTCTATTTTTGTTAATCTTTTGCATAGGATTCTGTAATATCTCCTTCTGGGAGAGGGCACTGGCTCCTGTAACACAGGTTTCTCACCTAGCACAGGAGTCAGGGATTTCACACAATTTTGTAACCACTTTTCTTGTGTAATAAAGATAATTGATTATTGAAAGTGTGAATATTCAAAAAACACGTTACTGAAACATACTGCAAATTCTTGAATATATTGTATTTATAGTAATAGAACCAGAAATAGTATGCGCTTGGGTAATCTTCATGTTTCCGTCGTGCTGCAGTGTGATGCCCCACAAATGCAAAGCTACTTAGTGTGGTTTTTCAACTCATTGTATTGCATTCATTGCGCACATATGAAGTGTCCACTTTGGTCGCACTACGTCTTATAATTATGTTACTGAAAAGTTTGAAAAGGTTTTAACTCGTAAATCTGTAATATTTTAACTATGGTGATACATAATAGGCGTGTACTTTCATGGTTGCAGCAGCTCAATGTTAATACGGGGCTCCAACCACCAACCGACCATGGGCGACTTTCTGGAGTGTCCATAATGTCTCTACACCTACGTTTTAGAGGACTGAAGACTTACTGTCAAAACCTACTACAGTACTGCTGCCTGAGAGATATATCTCGACGGCATGTACAGCCAAGTTAGAGGTCCACGTGCGGCATAAAAACTGACACCAGGTTATGCACTAACTACACGAAAAAGAAAGAAAACTGTCAAAAATACTACTAAAACCACGATTTATGTAGCCGAGTAATGATACGAAAGGAGAAGAAGAACAGGACAATAATATTAGATTTCCTATTTTCGAAGATAGACCATGTTTCCTGAAGCGTATACTTTTCCAAGGAATCTGATGAACGGGCAAAAATAATTATTTCATGAATAAGTAATTCAATGGGGTTGTATGAACTTTGAGGGTTGTTTTGATGATTTTAATGATTATAATTCTGTAACTAAATACCTATTACAGCCGCGAATCATATTTTGTTCAATGTACAGCCTGAAAATGACCGGCGAATTGCAAAAAACGTAAGAAAATTTGAATTTCGCGGGCTACCCTGGCGCTTCTTCCTTAAGGATATAATTTCTCTTCACTCTGAGATATCTCCACAATTGAAAATAAAGTCTGTCTAGTACCAAAGAAATGCCTAATGATCCCACCTGTGTACAGAGTGAACATAACGAATGGGTTGCCTGATAACATTAAGTCAAGACTACTTTTTAACCGACTTCAAAAAAAGGAGGTTCTCAATTCGGTTGTTTTTTTTGTGTTTGTTACCTCATATCTTTGTCATTTATGAACCGATTTGAAAAAATCTTCTTATATCTGAATGGATCTACTTCCCGATTGGTCCCATAGAAATTTCATCAAAATCGGCTCAGCAGTTTGGTTTTTAAATCAAAATAGCTGGAAAGAATATGTCATCCAAGTAAAAGAAATTGCGAAATTGATACTTGACAAGGATTTGTGTGTGATGCGATAACTAAAAAGGATAAAATGAAAACGTTTTTGCCAAAACATAACCGACTTCCAAAAAAAAGTGGAAAATAACTTCACTTTCGGAAGTTGGTGTCAAAAAAGTCAATGAAACAAACAATAGTAAAAAAAAGTGTAAAATTGCGCTAACCGTGAGGCTTGACCAATTATTGTGCTTAGACAACGTTATACCTTCGTGTTTGTAATAAAATATAAGAAAACAGATGGGTGCACATATAGGTATTATTTTAGGGGTGTAAAGATTTTTATCCCCCATAAAAAAGGACGGATTCTACGACCAGACGGTTTTTATGTCTTTTTAGTGGGCTAATGCGCGACACTAATTGTCGGATTTTTCGTACATCGTCTTAAGTCGAAGACAACTTTCACTTTGATTTTAATTCTTCATTTATGTCATAGAGATGGCTCTGTAGTGTTGGATATAAATTTTGATGGCTAGAGAGGGAGAGGAAGGCCAAAGAAAAGATGGATGGATTGTGTGAGGAATGATATTAAACGATGGAGTGACGGTTGACGGTGGAGAATGGTAGAAGAAAACGTGTTGCGCCGACCCCAAGTAGAATGGGACCAGGGCAAGAAGATGATTTTGAGATGGCGCTGTAGTACTTTCTGAACTATGTAAGTAAATACTTTAATATGTGCTTGATTGCGCTGGATTAATTTAAAATAAAAAACAAACTACAATTACATTTTTTTTTTCATTGAATATTTATTATTAAATATTATTGTGTAAGATTTAGCTATAGTTTAGTGGTTAAACATCACCGTTTCATGTTTCCCTCTCTCCCTCGTGAGATTGAGTGAGATTCGGCTGTACCCCCGTCCCCTCCCTAAACGCCTCAAGTAATTAATATAACGCCGGATGCATATTATTATATAATACATAAACATAAGAGGTCACAATGCGTCATGGGAGATAATTCAGAAAGTATTTCTGCTTTATCTAGAGAGAACCCTTCGATGCTGTTCGAGTTTACACAAAAGGCTGATCGGATTCCAAAAATTCTTTCCCTCATGGGAAGGAGTGTGTCATAGGCAGTGATCGGAATAGGTAGAGCTAATGTGCCTAAAGTTCAAGGAACAGAAACGAAAAGTGGAGACTTCCTTACGATTTTTTTTTTCGGAATATTTGTTCCGAATGTCGGAACATTACTTAAGTACAACTAAAATTAATATAGTAAAACAACTATCGAATTCATTTACAGTGTCTGTTTTAAAAAAAAAGTGTACGATTTTTATTGTTTAAAAAATAAAGGTAATCTTATCTTCGTTTGAACGCCGTAAGTGCGGAAGCTAATTTAATTTTCTTTACCTGAATTAATAACAATAGAAAACGTATCTGCTGGCTTTTTGAGAACGTTCTCCTTGTTGTCGAAGTCAGTAAAAAAGGAAAAATAATGAATTCAATTAGTATATTGTACTGATTAATAAATAATATTATTGTTAAATGTACTTAACACATTCTGAGACATTTCCAAGTTTCAGAAAAAAAAATTCTGAAAAAAATTTTTAGTCGTAACGAAGTCCCCACTTTTCGTTTCTGTTCCTTGAACTTTAGGTACATTAGCTCTACCTATTCCGATCACTAGTCATAGGTCAGTAGTAAAAACGTTCTGGTGGGGGAATATCAGATCGAAACGGTGACTGTGTCTCGGTTTGTCAAAATAAAACGACGCATTTGGTTACACATATTATTATTTTTCCTTTATTTATTTTTCTAACTTATACATATACATTTTTAAATATCCCTATACAAAATCAGTATAAAAAAACATTATTATTTTTTATTATTATGAAGTAATATTTGCCAATGCGATAGTTATTTATTTCTCTTAAGTTTCTAAAGATATTATTACCTTCGATCGATCTTCATTCGAGTCGAGAATCATTAGCATAGTTACCTCCTTGAATTTGACA
The DNA here is from genome assembly GCA_964057025.1 of Standfussiana lucernea. Classification (NCBI taxonomy): domain Eukaryota; kingdom Metazoa; phylum Arthropoda; class Insecta; order Lepidoptera; family Noctuidae; genus Standfussiana; species Standfussiana lucernea. The sequence continues at coordinate 9,953,778 of OZ059811.1, forward strand.
AGGATGCAAAGCATCACCTTGTTTAATAAGCCATGTTCTGCTGCGTAGCGTTCACAAGTGGCCAATAGTGTCCTTTATACAGAAGGAGAAGACATGCTGCTCTGACTCCAAATATATAGATTAGGACAAGGGCAGAAAAAGATGAGTCACTTCGGTGACTAAGGCTATGTTTTTACTCAGGGGATAAAGACTGTTTGGGTTTTCCAGAATAAAACGACGCATTTGGTTACACATTTTATTATTATTATTATGAAGTAATATTTGTCAATGCGATAGTTATTAATTTATCTTAATCTTCTATAGATATTATTAATTAAAATATCCAAATTATTATTTTATATAAAGAAACCCCTGATCTCCCCACCTCAGAGAAGACCAGGGACTAGCCAGAGCCTCGTTTGTTGGCAGCAGGGTGCACCGCGGGCAGGTGAGGTTGACTTCGGCTCCGGAGGTGGTGGTAGAGCCACTTGCACCCCGATGTTTGCTCGGTTGATCATGTCACGAGATGGTAGGACGTTCAACAGCAGCTGCAGCTCCCGAGATGATGTTCGACTGGCAATACTTCGGTCTTCAGAGACCACCAGTTTTACCCTGAAGACTAGTGTGCCATGGCAGTGGTGATGACTTGGGCCCGACTGCGAACTGATCATAGTTCTTCCATCTTAGGTCAGTTACAATCAGAGACAAGTAAGTGATGATGCCCGTCTATTTGAGATCTGTAAAGTTAAAGAAAAAACATTAAGTTAGTACATCTGTAAAATCCATCAAGTCATTCCATGGGAAAAACTGGTATTTAGCTGGAACCGGTTAGACTGGAAGCCGACCACAACATAGTTCGGAAAAGGCTAGGCAGATGATAACCTAAGTGTGAATATGGTAAACAGTTGTTACACCGTGGCACTGTTTTAACAGACTTCAAAAAAAGGAGGAGGTTTGCAATTGGGTTGTTTTTTTTCGTGTTTTTTACCTCATATCTTCGTCATTTATGAACCGGTTTGATCTGAAAGGATATACTTCCCGATTGGTCCCATAGAAAATTAATCAAAATCGGTTCAATAGTTTGGTTTTTAAATCCAAATAGCTGGAAAAAATATGTCATCCAAGTGAAAGAAATTGCTTGATCGTAATGAATTGATACTTGACAAGGATTTGTGTGTGATACGATAGCTAAAAAGGGCAAAATAAAAACTTTTTAGCAAAAAATAACCGACTTCCAAAAAAAGAACACGAAAAAAAGTGAAAAATAACTTTACTTTCGGAAATCGGTGGCAAAAAAGTCAATGAACATACAAACAATAGTCACCGACTTCCGAAAAAAAGTTATTTTCAACTTTTTTTTGTGTTTTTTTGGAAGTCGGTTATTTTTTAAGATTGAAAAGGACAAATACATAATATTGTTGTTGCAGGAAGGCGACACGCGACGGTAATAACTTGCCATTGGCTCAAAATCAAAAGTCAATTATTCAAATCAGGCTGAGAATAAATACTTTTTGAACGTCAAAACTACATATGACCGTTACGCTCGCCTTTCACCACTTCCTAGTGTTTTTGGCTTAAGAGAAAAAGTGGCGGAGCAAACTCCTCAAGGTCAGCTGAAGATTGGTAGTCCCTAATGATTCAGATTTTACTATAATATGTTAAAAACAAATTAATATGAATATAAAGACCTCAGTAATGTTGAGAATAGAGGTCAGTGGTAGGTTAAGTTACGATCAAAAGACGGTAAGGAAAATCACTAAACTTGAAAACAATATGGTGAAGGGCGGCGAAAATGTAACATCCCGACGCCATATTGGTTTCTTGCTACTTTTGACGCACTAAGGAAAATTAAAATGGCGCGATGGCGGCCATTATGTAAGTTCGCATATTATGAGAATGCTTAGGCCACAATAAACTTAATAATAACAAACGCTTACCTTGCGGGCGTTTTGGCGGAGTCTCAGCCACATCAGCGGCATGCATGCTGATCTGACCCTGCAGGAAGGTCGCGCACTATGCATCTGAATTGAAACAGAATGGAAACTTCTAAGACATTGATATTACAGGCACTTACTAGCTGGCTTGCGGACGGCGAGCAATGGGTAGCTCGCCGTCCGGTAAGGACCAAGCCCGGGTCGACGGCGCGTTGTGTTCCACGCGCGCCTCAAAGAGATGTCAGCACAAACTGACGGGGTCCATTAGGACCGATGCCTGCCAGGGTTGCGGATTTGTTCCAAAGAGTTACCGAGGCCCTTGGCACCTTGGCACAGGCAACTGAAGGAACACGGGTGGGTTTTAGTCAGTAATAGTCTGACACGCCCTCTCGCTCCACCCAGAGCGGGAGAGGTCATTTGATGACTTCCCACCCCAAAAAAAGGGCACTACTAGCTAGCATTTGGAGTCAAAAATCATTATTATCAAGAAGAACGTCCACAGCTGGACATAGGCTCCCAAGCGTCGCCACATCGACCGGACTTGTGCTTCTCGTATCCAGCGGATTTCCATGATTCACATTTCCTACTTCGACGGAACGGCAGAAGGATGTAAACGTAAAGCTGTGTCGCAAACTATGCTCCACCTCCTGTCCTGTCTTCTAAACCACAAATATGCAACCACAGTGACCTCTGCGCTGTTGCCGATGACGCCGTGGAAGTGGCGAAGTAGGGCCAGCGACACAAAGAAAAATTATAAAAAAACACTCACCTGCTGTTAGGGCTGCAGTCTGCCGGACGGACACGGTAGAGGCAACCAGGATCAACTCTAGCAAAAACCCAGTCCACCGCCCACCAACCTTGCTCCGTCGTGCAACACCTGCACGACCGAGGGCGGGCGGTGAACTGGCCCAGCCAGAAAAAGGAAGTCTAGTCTAGAAAAAAGCTAACTACACTGCGCAGGTCTGAACGATAGTGATGATATGAAATAACTTAAGCAATATTGAGCAGGCTACTGGATTTTAAACTTACAGTCCTAAGAGGAGCGTTGCAAATCGAAGAACACGTTCAATGTCTGATAAGGCATTTTAAATTTCCACCGTCGATAATTCACGATCAATACAGACTAACAAAGTTTCTTGTGTGTGTAATGGTGGCGCCACTTGTAAAGCAAAGCTTGTTGAATTCAGTACATTTCATGTTAGTTCCGTATTTCGCCGCATGGCGACTAAATGTGTCTTGTGACATAAATGTGTCTTGTGACTAATACTTCGATGTTAGATATACGCCGGTTGCGAGTTATTGGATTTCCAACGCTCGACTCAGCGCTGTAAGTAGAAAATTCTTCTTAAGTGTGTAGTATTGTAGTGTTATTAAAAACGGGCGATGGAATACTAGATAGGTACATTATGTAGGCTGACTTACACCTGTATCTATAGTCAAGTTAAAGTAATTACTTTAGCTTAAGCAATTAATTACTTTATGCAATAGACAATAATTTACAAGAAGTAAGAACCGTCAAAGAAAGCAAGGTAAGAATTCTAACTTTTAACATTTCTAACTGTTAAATATTGTAATAAAGTGGCAACATTTATATTTTAATAATTAAATTTCGAGTATGGCAACTCCTTCCTTCTTCCAACGCCGGTCAAGGCGGTGTGTCCATTTTTTTGTACTGTGCCTAATAATAAAATTAAACAACGTTTATTCCTTCTCCAAGCCGTTTTATTTCGCTCCATCCACTGCCGATAATAACTGTAAAAGGTTATGGGCCCAGGCATCCGGAGCGAAATAAAGGAATATTGACTTAAAAGCTGTGGTAAAGCGGCGCGTGGTCCTGCGGTCAAGCAGAGGCAAAGGCGGAACAAGATGGACGGCGAGGGCTATATTTTTGGAGCTTCAAATAATCGCATGTTATTAGAAGATGTCGGTAATTGGCATACATGGAAATTTCAAGTAAAAGTCATATTGAAGGCGGTAAATGTCTTTGACTTGGTGGATGGCTCATCAAAATGCCCTGAAAATGAAGATGAAAAATTAACCACATGGAAGAGGTTAGATGCAAAAGCCCAAGGAATCATCGTAGCAAGACTGGGTAACACGGCTATGCTGCATGTTCAAAATTGCGAAACAGCCAAAGAAATGTGGGACAAATTAAATACAGTTTATGAACAAAAATCTGATATGTCACTCCACATATTACAGCAGCGCTTCTTCGAAGAGAAACTTAACAGTTCGGAAGATGTATCTACGTTCATAGCTAAAATAGAAGCCATTGTGACTCAAATAAGGCAAGCAAAGGGCGAAGTTGCCGAAAACATGATTGTTACAAAAATCATAAGTTCGCTAGGTGAAAAGTTCAGACACTTTGTCTCTGCATGGGACTCTGTGCCATTAGAAAAGCGAAATCTTTCGGAGTTGACAGCCAGGCTTATCATAGAAGAACAAAGAAACAAACTGTACCAAAACAGTGAAAACAGTAGTTCCACAGCGTTCAAAACGAACACAAACTCAAGAAAATGCTTTAACTGCGGTAAAGTGGGGCATTATAAAAAGGACTGTAAGGTAAAGAAGCACAAAAGTGATAAAACTGAAAACACCCTATTTTGTAAGCAATGTAAAAAGCGAGGACATACAAAAGAAAAGTGTTGGTATAACAAAGACAATAAACAACAAAGTGAAGATAAAAAACAAAACGCATTTGTCATGTCAGTGCTGTGTGGACTTATGTCAAAAAGTAAATATAATGAGTGGTTCTTAGATAGTGGTGCTTCTGAGCATATGTGCTTTACAGTGGACAGTTTCATAAACTATAAAAAGTTATTAGTGCCTAAAGACATTGTTATTGGGGATGGGACAATAATAAAAGCATTAGGTTATGGTGACATTAACCTAGAGGCATATGATGGTGAAAATTGGATTAAAACATCAATAGGCAGTGTGTTACATGTGCCAAGCCTCAAGGCAAACTTATTTTCCATGAGTGCTGCTCTGGATAAAGGTTACAAACTGGAGTCAACTGCTAACGAGTGCCAGTTTATCAAAAACAACAGTGTGTGTGCAGTAGCCCAGAGAAATGGTAAAATGTACACAATGTTATTCAGACAGTATGAGAATAATGCCATGGTTGGAAAAGTAATGTCAAATCTGAGGGAATGGCATACCAAACTAGGTCACCAAGACATAAACCAAGTGAAAAGCATCTTGATGAAGCAAGACATTAAGTTCGAAAATAGTGAAGAAGAAACCTGTTTGCCATGTTTGAAAGGAAAACAACATAAGTTTCCCTTCCCATCCAGTACCCATAGGGCAACGAAACCAGGAGAGGTTATCCATATTGACATTGGAGGTCCAGTAGAACAAACTTCACTAGGAGGGGCAAGGTTCTTTCTGCTCATCAAGGATGATTATTCCAAATTTAGAAAGGTGTATTTTCTGAAGAATAAAGGTCAGTCTGTAGAATATTTAAAACAGTATCTGAAAGAAATAAAAGTTAATCCTGGTCACATAGTGAAATACATAAGAAGTGATAATGCAAAGGAATTTATCGGTAAAGAAATGGAAAACTTGCTGAAATCACATGGGATACAACACCAAAGAAGTGTAACATATACTTCACAACAGAATGGTTGTGTAGAGCGTGAGATGAGGACGGTGGTTGAGTCGGCACGAACTATGCTTCTGGAGAGCGGCCTAAACAAAAATATGTGGGCTGAAGCTCTCAACACCGCTGTCTACATAATTAACAGAACAGGTCCTAGTCGTGTGAAAGACAAAACACCATATCAACTTTGGTGGAACAAAGATTTTGATGTCAACGGCCTTCAAGTCTTCGGTAGTCAAGTATCTGTACATATTCCTGATCAAAAACGGTTAAAGTTTGATAGCAAGGCTGAATTAGGCTATTTCATAGGATATGGAGAAAATACAAAAGGATACAGAATATATTTTCCAGAGGAAGACAAAGTAGACATCAAAAGAGACATAGTATTTATAAAACAGTCTATAGAAAACAAAGATAGAAACAGAAGACAAGAAAAGGAGTATCACATAGTTTCTGACACTCAAGAAGAGACAGAACAAGTTTCAGAGGAAAAAGAAAGCCAGTATGAGGATATTGAAAACCCTGAAACAATAGAAAGTGAAAATGAACAGGATTCCATTCATTCTTTTCATGAGGAATCAATACTAGAAGAAGAGGTAGAGGAAGAAATAGAAGAAGAACAGGAAAACTCACAGGAAACTTCAGGACAGACAGAAGAGGCAACAGAAAGATCCAGAAGAGTAAGGAAAAAGCCAAGCTGGTTGAAAGACTATGTACAAGAAGACGAAAACATGTTCCTGAGCTACTGCTGTGATGAACCTGTTTCCTACCAAGAAGCTATGAAAAGACCAGATAAAACTAAATGGGAGGAAGCCATAAATAAAGAGTTGAAGACACTGGAGGAAAATAATACCTGGGAGGAGGTGACAGAAGTTCCTGATGGAGAAAACATAGTGAGTAGCAAGTGGGTATTTAAAATCAAGGAGGCAGAAGGAAAATCTCTGTATAAAGCTCGCTTAGTAGCCAGAGGATTTGAACAGAAGAACTGCGACAATCAAACATACTCACCTGTCGCCAAGTTAACAACCTTCAAAGCTATGATGGCTGTAGCTACCCAGAAAAGGCAGCCAGTGTATCAAATGGATGTCACGGGAGCATTTCTTTATGGAGACATCAATGAGACAGTTTATATGAGATTACCTAGTAATAAGGTATGTAAACTAAAGAAGTCAATCTATGGTCTTAAAAAATCTCCTAAATACTGGAATGAAAAGTTTAATAATTTTATGTTGAATGAAAATTTTCTAAGATCAAAGAATGACCCATGTTTATATTTCAAACAAATAGGAAATGACTACATTTATGTGTTATTATTTGTAGATGATCTGTTGTATTTTGGTAGTAATAAAAACCAAGTAAGTGACTTTAAAAGTTCCATATGTAAAAACTTTAAAATGAAAGATTTGGGTCTAGCCAGTAATTATCTAGGAATAAATATTAAACAGGATCTTGTTAATTGTGTAACTATAATAAATCAGAAAAGATATTTGTTAAAGTTGTTAGATTTATATCAGATGTCAAATTGTAAAACTGTATCTACTCCAATAGAACAGAATTTAAATTTTGAATTGTTACAGAAAGATAAAAGTGAAAGTTTTGAAATAGAAAAAGCCTGTAGAAGTTTAGTTGGCAGTCTTTTGTATGCTACTTGCACTAGACCAGATTTATGTGTAGCAGTAGGATTTCTTAGTAGATATGTGCACTGTGCTAGTGTAGCTTTATTTAAATGTTTAAAGAGGATATTAAGATACATAAAGGGTACTATAGATTTGTCTCTAATATATAAATATGAGGAAAGTAGAAATGTATGTAAACTGCAAGGCTATAGTGATGCAGACTGGGCCGGTGATGTTGCAGACCGGAAGTCAACATCTGGTCAAATTTTTTATATTTTTAACTGTCCAGTTTCTTGGTACAGCAAGAAACAGTCTTGTGTATCATTATCGTCTTGTGAAGCTGAATATGTAGCTCTTAGCATGAGTATTATGGAAGGTTCTTTTTTAAAAATGTTACTCAAAGATTTTGGATATAATAATGTTGATTTTGAAATACTTGAAGACAACCAAAGTGTGATTAATATAGCAAAAAACAATGACAGTAACAAAAGGTTAAAACATATAGATATAAAATATCAGTATATTGGGGAAAATGTATCAACAGGTTCAGTTAAAATAAAGTTTGTTTGTAGTAATAACAATATAGCTGATTTGTTTACCAAACCTTTGGGGAAAATACTTTTTGTTAAACTTAGAGATATGATATTGTCATAAGTTTGTTAAAGCAAGTAGGCACGTACATAGTGTTGAGTTTATAACATTGTTTAAGGTATCTTGTGTATGTAAAGGTTGTTAGGTATTTCTAGATTTAAGGGCTCTGCATATTTGTTTAGAAGTTTAAGGGGAAGCATCTCAGAATTTTTCTTAAGGGGGTGTTAAGAATAAATGTTTTGAATTGTTAAATTAAAGGGTTGTCTGGGAATTAAAATATAATGTTGAGGGGGTGTGTTAAATATTGTAATAAAGTGGCAACATTTATATTTTAATAATTAAATTTCGAGTATGGCAACTCCTTCCTTTTTCCAACGCCGGTCAAGGCGGTGTGTCCATTTTTTTGTACTGTGCCTAATAATAAAATTAAACAACGTTTATTCCTTCTCCAAGCCGTTTTATTTCGCTCCATCCACTGCCGATAATAACTGTAAAACTAACTTCAACCAATTACTATCTAAACTACATAATACATAAATAAACCTTCCTCTTGAATCACTCTATCTATTAAAAAAATCCGTTGCGTAGTTTTAAAGATCTAAGCATACATAGGGACAGACAGCGGAAAACGACTTTGTTTTATACCATGTAGTGACAGTGATTAACCAAGGGGTATTGCCTTACCAAGTAACTGGATTGTGGAGGTCAGTTAGGCAGTCACTGCATGTAAAATATTGGTATTCGGGCAAAGGCTAAACAGGTGATTAGCTGATCGTTGGGAGTGAGCATTCTGTGATATTTTTTACTTAGTGGCAAGAATACTACATAACTGCTTCTTATATTATCACACAACGCTGTATTGATCGTGACCTGCGCAATGCAGCTAGTCTGTTCTAGACTAGACTTCCTTTGTGCAATGCCGCAGTGCGCCACCCGCCGGCTGCCGTGCTTGACGAGTTGGTGCTTCGAGCCGCCACCGGGGCTCCGGGCCCTGGAGCCCTATCGCTTCGTACCCAAGGATTACTAAGGTAAATGATGCTCTATTTATGAGAGCCCTTTTTGATGCCTCTAGATGCGGGAAAGCAAAGAACCGGGAAGTGTGGTAGAAGAAAGGGAAGGTATATTCCGAAAATTAAAAAAAAAAAGTCGGTTTTTTTTTGCAAAAAAGTTTTTATTTTACCCTTTTTAGCTATCGTATTCCACACAAATCCTTGTCAAGTATCAATTTCGCAATTTCTTTTACTTGGATGACATTTTTTCCAGCTATTTTGATTTCAAAACCAAACTGCTGAACCGATTTTGATGAAATTTCTATGGGACCAATCGGGTAGTAGATCCATTCAGATAAAAGAAGATTTTTTCAAATCGGTTCATAAATGGCGGAGATATGAGGTAACAAACACAAAAAAAAAACATACAACCGAATTGAGAACCTCCTCCTTTTTTTGAAGTCGGTTAAAAATAGGTTCTGCTCGCGGCTTTTCCCGCGTGAAGTTTGGTTATCATCCCAGAGTATCGTACTACCGGGGTAAAAAGTATTCTACGTGTTAATCTAGGACCTAGGTTATAAAATATCTGCGTGCCTAATTTCATCCAAAACCGTTCCGTTATACTTATTGTTATTTTGTGTTAATTTTCAGGTATCAGGCGGAGCAACCTCATCCAGTCGTCTCTGAAGGCGGCCATGTCTTCCAGTTCGTCCTCCGAGTTGCCACCAGGACATCGGGTTTGGCAGCCTTGCATGTCTCCGAGTTGAAGAAGAAAGGTATCCAAATATTTCAGTTCCACTTGATGTGAACGTTGCAGATTTGTGCCAAAAATATATCGGAACTATGTTACACTTGTCTGGTTGTGCGGTGGAGGGGGGGGGGGGGGGTATTAAGATCTAAAAAAACTTTGATTTAAAAACCAAACTGCTGAACTGATTTTGATGAAATTTCAATGGGACCAATCGGGAAGTAGATCCATTCAGACAAAATAAGAATTTTTCAAATCGGTTCATAAATGAGAAGATATGAGGTAACAAACACAAAAAAAAATACAACCGAATTGAGAACCTCCTCCTTTTTTTGAAGTCGGTTAAAAATATACCGAACCAGCGGTATATAGCGCAAGATACAACTTAGTCCGATTGAGGTATTCCTTTGAAGCAGGGTGTGACTGCGGTGCTTCAACAGAAACTATGGCTTACCTCCTGGCCTGCTCTATGTCTAATTCCATCTGCATTTTGAAGCTGTCCGTAGCCACCACCAATGCCTTCGAGGTGGCAGAGTTCTGATCAAAACTAATTTAATTATGAAAAAAAGAGAGTCATCGAAACGGCGAAGAAGAAGAACCGCAAGGTAGAAGGTGGAAGGTGGAAGAGGAGAAACTTTGGAGCGATACATACAATTATACTTTATTGTACGCGAAAATTATAACATAACTGTTTAGATGTTCCTAATTCTATGGTTACAATGACGGTCTTGTCATAGTGACGTGGTGACGTGTCAACGTTGAGAGAAATCCATCGGTCTAGCCTTCTTCTTGAAACTCAATTGGTGTTAGACCAGTATGTGGCCACCTATACAGCTCTTTTGCTTCGATTAAATCCTGAAAGGTGCAAGTGGTTGTACAGGATGAGCAGGACATTAGGTGGGGCATAGCCTGCAAAGGGGCTCCAAATTTGCATTCTGTTTGGAATGGATCGAGGATACCCATTCGGCCAAGTCAATCTGTCTGGTACGGTATTGAACATTGATAGATCTAGTGATTACCTAAGGTTGTAAGATTACGATAAAAGAAGTTTTTTTTCTGCCAAGGAGTTTCCATCCATAATTTAAACATTTACTTTGTCTTACTTTTCAGGTCCTTGTATGACGAAGAGTGTCTTCCATTGATACTGCATCAGCTTGGACTTCCGAAGAAATCGCCCTACCAGGGATGGGGTGTAAGTGGCTCTACCACCACCTGCAGAGCCAAAGCCAACCTCACCTGCCCGCGGTGCACCCTGCTGACTTCACCAACGAGGCTCTGGCGAACCGTTCCTTGGTCTCTTTTCGGAGACCAGGGTATGGCAAATAGTTGTTAAGAATGAAAGATTCTATAAATTTCTGATTGTTAGTACTGTAAGTTTTTAACTTTTTAAAAAAAGACACATTGATAACATTTATGAGAAGTCATATTTTAGCATTTATGAAATTTTTAGGTATAGGACAGGTAAATATAAGTTAGGTTAAGTTAAGTATCTTCAGTTTTATTTAAAAATCCCTATCCTTCCCGAACTTAAGCCAAGCCTTTTCCCAACTACGTTGAGGTCAGCATCTAGTCTGACATGTGTGGAATTGAATTCCTGTATTTCACATGGAGCGACTGCCTATCTGACCTCCACAATTCAGAAACTGGGTTACACGGTAGGTACACTTTGATACCTAAATACCTACAGCACTAGACTATGCTGTTCCCACTGATGGCACTGGGACGACCTTAAAGGAAGTGTGGGACAGACTGGTTGTGGAAGGAGGAGGTCAGAGTGTTGTGGACCAGCTAGTGGAGGTTGGTAGTGGAGGTTGATTTAAAAACCAAACTAAAAAACCGATTTTGATGAATTTTCTGTGGCACCAATCGGGAAGTACATCCTTGAAGATAAAGAATATTTTTTCAAATCGGTTCATAAACGACGAAAATATGGGGTAACAAACACAAAAAAAAACAACCGAATTGAGAACCTCCTCCTTTTTTGAAGTCGGTTAAAAAGTAAAGTTGTAACATAAAAACATGTATTTGTCTGACCTTCAATATATTCTAACTGGATGGTCCCCAGGGTGTACAATCTTAGTACTAAAAAAGCAGAAATAGCCTATCGACGAATCCTACAACATTAAAAAGCACACCACACTGTTCATAGTTCCAAGAGAATTAGTGATATTTAATTTGGTAGGATTATATTACAGTGTTGTTCTAAAACACGTTAATAGATGCCATACCTTGTCATTATTTTCTTACGTAGTTTGGACAGTCTACGCAAGATGGCACTGTGTCCGGTAGATAAATGTCGTATGGTCAGGGTGACCAAATACATTTCCTTTCTTACAGTTGTAAATTTATTACACATTTTGGCACCATTGAGTTTTGCTGATAACTTTGACTTAGCCAACTCAGAAACCGATTTTATTATTTTAGATATTATATTCGCATTAGAACAGTCTGATTTTGTCCTTCTTTTTAAAGCCATAAAGTGTTTCAATGAAAAATAAAATAGTGACAATGTTTCTTGGTTATTTATTGTTGTTTTCAACTAGCAACACTACATGGCAGTGCTTGTCAATGTCAAGTGTCGTTGTTTTGTTTTATTAGTTTATTATCGGTTACAAAGTCCACCACCCACCTAAGTCTGTTGAGTCGAACTTCTGTTCCCCCAGCCGTGTCGAGTTTTGTGCTTGTGACGATTTTAAGAAAAAATAAATAATGTATTATTTCATTTTTATAGTGTTTTATTTCTGTGCAGTAACAATCTTGGTATATTCAATATAGTATGACCAATATTCCATCTCTCTGATAAGATAAATCAGGAAATAAATTTGTGTTAGACAAATTTATTTCCCGATTTATAAAAAGACGAAGCATTACGGGTGGGAACCTACACATTCGAGCATCTATTAGTATTAGTTCCAAAACACGTGTAAAGAGGGCGACACTTTGATGTTTCCTATTTACCAGCTGAGTTTGGTCTCTATGTCCTATATTATAAGTTACTCTGTGATGGTCCCCAGGTCTAGATGGCCCAGAACAAACAAAATGATCGCAATGACGGTTAGAAAGAGTGCCTTCGCTAAGGCTTCGTTAAGGGTTTTACACCCATTAGTAATATCATGAAGATACTGTGTTGTAAACTACAAAAAACTTCCGTGTTTGGTCGCTAGATGGCGCTATTTCCAAGTAGCCGATATTCAACAAAACAATATAAACTAATATTATTTCCAAACGATTCTTCCGTTGAAAATAATAAACACTATAATCTTGTAGGATTTTTTTATTATTATTATTTATAATTTGGTAATAGGTGCTTGCTGCAGTTTTGTGGTGTTGCAACACTGTGATAGACCCAGGGACCATATCGGTTACCCATTGAAAGGGTTTTCGTTAGGGTTTTTCGAAGCGGTTAATCAAAAACCCATACGATATGGGTAACCCTTTTGAACGGCTTAATAGACCATTTTGGTTACCTATTGAAAGGGTTTTTGATAGGGTTTTTCTAGCAGTCAATCAAAAACCCATACGATATGGGTACCCCTTTTGAACGGCTTAATAGACCATTTTGGTTACCCATTGAAAGGGTTTTTGATAGGGTTTTTGATAGGGTTTTTCTAGCAGTCAATCAAAAACCCATACGATGTGGCTAACCCTTTTGAACGGCTTAATTGACCATTTTGGCTACCCATTGAAAGGGTTTTCGATAGGGTTTTTCTAGCAGTCAATCAAAAACCCTTACGATGTGGTGTGGGTCACCCTTTTGAACGGCTTAATTGATCGTTTTGGTTACCAGCTTAATTGACCGTTTTGGTATGGGTTTTGGTATGGGTTTTTGATAGCGTTTTCTAAACAGTCACAAACCAATAATATTTGGATAACTCTTTTGAACGGCCTAAGCTAAGGGACCATTTTGGTTAACCAAATCGAATATGAATGACATCGCACCGTGCGTTCAAGGACAAGTATACAAAACAACAACAAAAAAATTCTCGAGTTGGCGGAACAGTTTCATTTGTGTGAGTGAGCTTTCACGCTGCAGTTTATGTGACATATAACATATTCAGTAAAACACCATCTTTTGCAAAGAGCTCTAAAGAAAATGATTAACAGATGGCTACTTCTATGAGATCGAATTGATCTAGAGCTTCATTTATCTTTTTTTGTAGAAATTACGTGATTTATGAGTAGACAAGGAAGTTTAGATTTTTACTAATCTCTTACTTCAGTCAAAATCTGCCATTTAACGTATTTTAGTGATTGTTCGTTTCATAATCGTTACCTATGCTGCAATCTATGATTTTCTTTACATGACTAATTATAATTTGTTCGAGTTTAGACCCCATGGTAATATGATCTCTCGCTGAAGGGCATAGGTTTCAAAACGGAATAGCATGCGTTGACGCGGCGGCGCCTTTGTGGCTACTTACCTAGCTGGTTGTAAACAGGGATCTATGAGCTTTATTGAATGTGACTTAGAGTTCATTTTAGCTTTGCTGGCCGGATACCGAAATTACTTAATATTATTATGTTTTTTTCATTTCTGTTCTTGTTTATTACTTTATTGCAAGTACCAAACAAATGCTGTCATTTTTGCTGTTTGATTTTTGAACCTGGACGTCTTTTGCGGAGTTTTACTATATTATTATTTAGTCGGTGTGAAAACCAAGGGGTCTGCGAAATGATCAATCGTGATTGTAAATTATTACGTGTTTGTTGCACATAGCTCGTTTACGTACCAAGCGATTGATAATATTACTATACTACAATATAAATTGATGGCGATTGATCATTTCGGGGTCGCATTACAATAGGTAGGTATGTAGATATAAAGTTACGTAATTTATCAATCTAAATTTTCAAAATAGCAATTGTATAGTTTATTGCAATGGGCAAGTAGGTAAATATGTAGGATTGTCCTACATACTTACCTACTTGCCAATTCACGCAACAATTTGCGCAACGATGTTATGTCCTAAAGGTCCGACGTACCACTTCATTGTTGATTGATTTGTGTCATGGATAGATTATTGGTCACTAAATGTACAAAATGGAGTACCTACTAGACTGCCCTGTTAGGCCGAAAAGCGCTAGGTGGGTATCTCAAAGTTTTGAAGAAAAGCGCCGAAATCTCTTAGCAATTTCAAAGAGAGATGTTTGACAAGAACCAAACTTATTAGTTGTTTTATTTTTGTTTAAATTAGATATCGCTATGTGGCTTATATCATTACATGCGAAATTGTAAAAGCTATTAAATGTTATTAAAAAACAAAAGCAGGCCTCCTTCACTCGTTCGAAGTCATGCACTAACGTACATACCTACGGGGCTACGGCTCGCATTCACCCAAACGAATTACATTTAACCTTATTTGTGTCATAGTCCTATACTTACAGTCGTCCAACGCAGACGTCTTTTAAAGGCGTTCTTATGCCTACGGAATAGAAGTCAAAATCGGTTGAACGGACTGTAAAAAGTTTTTATTAAATGTCTTATCTTATTTCAAACGACATTTATAATAAAATAAAGACAAAATTTCTACTTGCTCATTGCTCATTCAATTGATTACGATAACACGGGTATGTATTAGCGAGCGAGAATTTTTTTGCATTCCGCCTCGGATCGGTTGATTTCTTTATAGTTGTCCGAGATTTAGGGGTCGATTTAGATGTCAAAACCCCTCCCGGGTTTGAACTTCAAAACCAGACCTACGACCCGGCCCCTGAGATGAGTAAGAGTTTCAAGATGAAGAGAACGCAAGAGCGAGCGAAGCGAGCCGGACCTAAAGAGCCTAAGGGAGCTTTAAAAGCTTCAAGCTATTGCATAAGCTATAATAGAAATAAATCAGGCGTAGAAACATCTGGATCGAATGTAGGTGACAAAGACATTCCTGCTGATGTTTTTGACAATTCGTCATGGATCTGATTGACGTGTTGAGATTCGTCATCAGAACTTTCTTCACTCTCTGATATACTTAGTAATATTTTCTACTACCAAATATAAAATGATAAGTATAATAAAATGATACAAGGCATCCGGCCCCAACATTCGTTTTTATAATTTTGAAACCTAATACCTAAATAACAAACGACCAACAGAGAGTCTCTATGAAGTACTTACCTACCATCTTCTGCGCAACTTCGTGCGAGTCAGCATCTTAGCACTTGGATGGATTTTGAGCATAAACTACATATCTGCAAACATCACAAATAACGTCACGCCTGTATTCCCCAAAGAGGTGTACCTAATAGACTAATAGTACACCCACATTCGTCAGTTGTTTTTAAATCTCATGTAATAGGGGGCGAGTGAGCCTATTTGTAGGCAATACTATTGCCTACATGCTATCTACAAAGAAAAACTCAAACTATCTACAAAGTACTTTAATATTCAAGAAAAAACTAACCTTATAAATGAATTAGCTTGAAACACGCAAACGCATCCCAATTGATAAAAAAAGTCTACACACTACTTTCGGCTCGGATAGATCAAAAGAATAATATAATATAAACTCAAAAACTCAAAATACGCAACTATAGTTATTGGAGCTCTCGCTCGTACCTACTCTCGCTATTTGTATAATACCGTCTAGTGAATTATAGGCAATGAGCGCCCGGCCGCCATTCCCGTACCACCGACCTAGCACAAGTTTATTGAATAACCCGAACAAAACCCTTATAATATATGGGTTTTTAAGGGTTTTGGTTCATTATAATAACCCATATATTATAAGGGTTTTGACCCTTTCACTGGGTTTCTAGTATAGAACCCATTCAATGGGTTATCATGCAACCCTTTCAAAGGGTTTCTAGTATAAAACCCATTCAATGGGTTATCATGTAACCCTTTCAAAGGGTTCTAGTATAAAACCCATTCAAAAGGGTTACATAATGATAGAGGTAACCTCATAAACGGCTTACCCGTTCGAAAGGCTTAACTCTTAACCGGGGTTGTACGGTCCCTGGCATAGACCTAAGGACCTAACAAAAAATGTGGTGGAAATAGAAAATGTCGGAAGAGGCATTGGCCGTGCTATTAGATTTTCACCCTTCGGCACTAAGCTGAAGTTACAAATCAGACCACTCGCTCGAATCGCAGTATTGATCGTGACCTGCGCAGTGCAGCTAGAGTTCTAGACTAGACCTCCTTTGTGCAATGCCGCAGTGCACCACCCGCCGTCTGCCGTGCATGACGAGTTGGTGCTTCGAGCCGCTACCGGGCCTCCAGGCTCTGGAGCCCTACCTAAACTGCGGCTACGCTGTTCAAAGATAAAGGTAAGCGTTGATCTTTTCACTTCCACATTTTTCAAAGTTTTTCTAATAATCAAATTGACCAATTGAGAATTGAATGTTATAGACCTGGATTAAAAAAAAAAAGTGGAAACGTGATCAACCTCGGAAATTGTCTGCCAATAATTTATTGACGTATTTTGTTGTCATTTGCAGGTCCATGGTTGAGGAGCAGCTTCACCCGTTCCCCTCTACTAGCAGCCATGGCTTCGATGCAGGTACTATGCGCCGACACTGGGACAATGGGCTCGGTAACCGTACTGCGCCTTGGGCCCCAGTGTTTAAATGAAGGTAGGTGTTGAAGTACAAACACACTAAACATAAACCTTTATCTCATTGAATATGGCAGAATTACAGAACCCCACCTGCAACGATCCTTACATGCTCTTTTTGTGTGTAGTTGTGAGGACTACGCACCAGACCTTTTTGGAGAACATCACCAATGAACAGTAAAGTGTTTCAGTATAGGTACTAATTGATTCTAAGCTTTCTTTTGGTACACCCTCATCTTGATAGAGGTGAGGGGATTTGCATAGCCATGATTAGACTGCAGCGTACCCACTGCTGTGACACAGGCTCACACTCTGTGAGAGGGTAGACCGTCGTCCACAAAGTAGACCAAGAGTTTGTTCGTGGATGACACTAGTCTTCGAAGTTTTTGGTTCTAGGACACGCCGGCTTCCTCCCGATGTATTCCTTCGTCGGATTGAAACAGTGATGATGAAAGAAATTACACAAAGAAACTCAGCGCTGGCACATAAATATTTCTTGTAGAAAAAACCAAGTAACACTGCACGGCCTGGGGAGTAATAAGTATTTAACCACTATGTTATTTCACTTTTCAGGTCCCCGTCTGACGAATAGTGTCACCGCATTCGATCACCGCTCACTTCGAGCCAAGACCTGGGTCTTGGCTGACTAACTACTGTATCTAACTCCACACCGATGGGGTGTAAGTGGCTCGACCACCATCTGCGAGTCGAAGTCAACCTCACCTGCCCGCGGTGCACCCTGCAATAGACCAACGAGGCTCTGGCGAACCTGGTCTCTCTTAAAGGGTGATCAGATATTCAAACATTTACATTTCCTTGAAGCTTTTGAAGCTTCGTAATTGTACATATATTTAGATCTACATATAAGCATATTGTAAGCTTAGGTAAGATTTTTTACACACGTTAGTTAGTAAGGTATAATATAAGTTAGGTTAGGTTTTACGTGTTTTTTTATTTATCAAACCTCATCATTCTTTAATCATCGTTAGCTACAAGCTAGTCAGTAGCCTCCAATTATGTTGGATCGGCTTCCAATTTAACGGGATGCAGCTTTACGATGAATCGCTCCAAATTAAAAGTAAAATTAATAATAGTATACAGCTGCACCCTTTCTGACGTACACAACCCATTTACTGGTTACAAATTACCCCTTGGCCAGACTGGTTGTGAGACTTTTTGGCTGCTGATTACAAATTACTGCCAGGATCAACGGCAAGGCGGCGCTGACGCTTGGTTGTCGGTAGGTTGAAAACAAAAACAGAGCAGGAAAGACATTCATGCTATTGAAGTGGGATTGGGTGGGCCATGTCTGTAAAATATATCAGGACTTATGGGCCAGAGTGGTCACGCAGTGGGTGCCAGAAGACGGGCGTCGTCGCCGTGGGAGGCCTAGAACACCGCACGGAAAGAAGAATATAGGGTGGCCTCTGCCCAGCAGTGGAACAATATAGGCAAAAAAAATCCCAATCATTTCTGCAAAAGGGTTTTCTGCCGCTTAGAAAAATCTGAATTAAAACTATAAGATGGACCGCACCATTCTGCGTTCCAAAACGGGCATAGTAGGCGTTTGCAAAGAAGGCTGCTAGGCTAAAATGGGATGTGACGGGTCACGTCTGCCGCATGCACGATGACCGCTGAGCAAAAGTCTCCACACGATGGGCGCAAGGAGACGGACGGCACCGCCGAAGCCGGCCCAGAAACAGGTGGCGAGAGGATCTGGACAGGCACCAAGAGGGCTGGTTCGAGGAGTCACTGGAAAAGAGCTCATAAATATACTTTTATTTATTGATACATAGCTCATGGAAGGAATTGGGAAAGGCCTTTGCCCAGCAGTGGGACAGTACAGGCTAAAAAAAACTATATTCTTGTTTTTTTTCATACATTTCACAAAACCATTCGACAAATCATTGCCAACAGCGGTCGCTTCCCTGTCATTCAAGTGACAAAAATGATTCGCAATATTACGCACTTTTTCCAACGTTTTTCCAAAGAAAGAAAAACGTTTATTGGCACACGCTACAAGTACACAATACACAATATAAAAAAAAAAAAACTAACCAAGAAATATTGTGTGACTCACGGCTGCGCCAAATAGGCCCAGTTCAGCAAAATGCCGGACAACTAAATGCAATTAAAATTTCTAGAATTTTTTTAATGTTCATCTCATATAAAAATCGAGTTTTGCTCGATTAGTTGGCAACACTGCGCCTGTGTAGTGTTCTTCTTTAGGTGAAAGCGACAAAAAGAGTAAATATGACAGTGAAGTAATGGGAATGGAAGAAAAAACCGTGATGTACCGACCCCGAGTAACATGGGACAAGGGCAGGAAGATGATGATGATTTTAATGAGTGTAAAAATTGCCATAAGGTGGAAGCGCCTTGGTAACCTGCAAAATTTAAATTTTCTTGTTTTTTTTTGCAATTTGCAGGTCAGAATGTGGGTTCACCGAGTTTTATTATAACCATTAAAATCATCACTACAACCCTCGAAGTTCATTTAACCCCAATCAGTGACTATTTCATGTTAAAGTCATTGAACGGGGTAAAATGAACATAGAGCCATCCCCCTCTGTTCATTTTACCCTGTTGAATGACTCCCGATTTTGATGATTTTAATGATTATCATTCCGTAAATACATACGTATGGCCGCGAATCATATTTAGTTCAATGTACAGCCTGATACTGTCAAAAATTTCACGGGCCACCCAGGCGGCTTTTAGTAAATAGGGTTTTTTGGCAAATAAATTGGCAACACACCTGATTTTTAATTTGCCAACATAAATTTCCAATTTCCACTATACAATAGATTTACAATAGGTCTCAGTGTCACAATGTTGCAACAAAAGAAATCCTCAGCAAGTATTATTACCAAATTATAAATGAACACTCTATAATCTTTTACGGAATTTTTTTTTTACTCTCAACTTTCAAAATTCTTCCGTTGACAATAATAATTATTAGTTTATAATTTTTTGGCTGAATATTAGCAACTTTGAAATAGCGCCATCTAGCTACCAAACACAGAACTCTTTTCGTAGTTCAGAACAGTGTCATCATTTTGATAATGCATACTAATGGGTGTAAAACGACCCTTAATGAAGCCGAAAGGCATTCGCCCTCCCCTGTCATTGCGATCATTTTTCTTTTTCTGGACCATCTAGACCTGGGAACGTTTTAGTTACGGAGATATTGGAGGTCAAAGTTCCAACATCTTCACAAGTTTTTATTTTTAGTTTTAAATACACGTTTTTAATGTTGTAATTTACTTTTAATACCTCTACGACCTTTGTACCATTCAATGCATCCATAAGCACAATGTTTTGAGTGCGTTACATTGAGTCCTGCTGTATACCGTGATTTTTCATCACCCCAAATAAAATCCTTCATTGTAGTCCACAGGAGGACATACACCTCTCGCTAGCTAGGCCACAACAACCTCTCCTCTTCCTACCACAACCAGTCGGTCCCAGCCATCCTTAGAAGGTTGTCCCAGTGC
This sequence comes from Standfussiana lucernea, assembly GCA_964057025.1. NCBI lineage: Eukaryota > Metazoa > Arthropoda > Insecta > Lepidoptera > Noctuidae > Standfussiana > Standfussiana lucernea. The sequence goes on from OZ059811.1 coordinate 9,974,283, forward strand.
CATCACTGGGGACAGTATAGTCTAATCATGTAGGTAGGTAGGTGCCAAAGAGTACCCATCGCGTTACCCAGTTACTCAGTTGTGGAGGTCAGATAGGCAGTCGCTCCATTTGGAATACTGGAATTCAATTCAACATAGTTAGACTGGATACTGACCTTTTTTTTTTTTGAATGGGAAAATCCTCACGGATACCCTCCGTCTGGGGCGAACGGAGGGTTATGTCAGACTCTAACCGACTAAAAACCCACTGTTCCTACTACTACCATGTGCCGGGGGCCCGGGAGATACAAGTACATTCACGCGCACCCCCGACTGGTATCAGCCCGCCATTCCAGGCGGGCCCCATCACCAAGTGCGGCCTATTTATCGACCGTAAGTCCTCCATTAAAGCGCGCATATATCACTGCGCGCCAACTCTTTGGGCCTGGCTGGTCGGGCGACTGCTCAGCCCTCAGTTCGCCGCCCGCAGGCCCCTACTGGATACTGACCTCAACGTAGTTAGGAAAAGGCTTGGCTTAAGGTTGAAAGGATAGGGATTTTTAAATAAAACTGAAGATACTTAACTTAACCTAACTTATATTTACCTGTCCTATACCTAAAAATCTCATAAATGCTAAAAGATGACTTCTCATAAATGTTATTCAATGATTCTTTTTTAAAAAGTTAAAAACTTACAGTACTAATACTCAGAAATTTATAGAATCTTTCATTCTTAACAACTATTTGCCAAACCCTGGTCTCCAAAAAGAGACCAAGGAAAGGATCGCCAGAGCCTCGTTGGTGAAGTCAGCAGGGTGCACCGCGGGCAGGTGAGGTTGACTTTGGCTCTGCAGGTGGTGGTAGAGCCACTTACACCCCATCGGTGTAGAGTTAGACTGGATCTTGGCTTGAAGTGAGCGGTGATCGAATGCGGTGACACTATTCGTCAGACGGGGACCTGAAAAGTGAAATAACATAGTGGTTAAATACTTATTACTCCCCAGGCCGTGCAGTGTTACTTGGTTTTTTCTACAAGAAATATTTATGTGCCAGCGCTGAGTTTCTTTGTGTAATTTCTTTCATCATCACTGTTTTAATCCGACGAAGGAATACATCGGGAGGAAGCCGGCGTGTCCTAGAACCAAAAACTTCGAAGACTAGTGTCATCCACGAACAAACTTTTGGTCTACTTTGTGACTACGGTCTATCTTCTCACAGAGTGTGAGCCTGTGTCACAGCAGTGGGTACGCTGCAGTCTAATCATGGCTATGCAAATCCCCTCACCTCTATCAAGATGAGGGTGTACCAAAAGAAAGCTTAGAATCAATTAGTACCTAAACTGAAACACTTTACTGTTCATTGGTGATGTTCTCCAAAAAGGTCTGGTGCGTAGTCCTCACAACCACACACAAAAACAGCATGTAAGGATTGTTGCAGGTGGGGTTCTGTGATGCTGCCATACTCAATGAGATAAAGGTTTATGTTTGGTGTGTTTGTACTTCAACACCTACCTTCATTTAAGCTCTGGGGTCCACGGCACAGTTAGAATCCCGAGCCCATTGTCCAAGTGTCGGCGCGTAGTACCTGCATCGAAACCATGGCTGCTAGTAGAGGGGAACGGGGGAAGCTGCTCCTCAACCATGGACCTGAAAATGACAACCAAATAGGTAATATATTATTGGCAGACACTTTTCAAGTCAAAAACTTTTATCAGGTTTTACCACCGAGATTTTTTCAGTCGTAATTCAGAGTTTAGATATTCTCGATTGATGGGAAAACGCTTTATCCCGATTGCAGGGGATTTTAACAGAATGTACGGGGTGTACTAGTAGGGTACCTCTGCTTTACCCTTCAGGAATTATTGGAGTAATGTTATCTTGCCTTGTAAAAACTTAGATCAACGCTTACCTTTATCTTTGAACCGCGTAGTCTCAGCTTAGGTAGGGCTCCAAAACCCGGACCCAGTGGCGGCTCGGATCAGCAATTCGTCCTCCACGACAGACGGCGGGTGGCGCACTGCGGCATTGCACAAAGGAAATCTAGTCTAGAACTGACAGTCTAACTGCACTGCGCAGGTCGCGATCAATACTGCGATTTGGGCAGTGATCTGATTTGCACCTTTAGCATTCCGATCCGAAGGGTGAAAATCTAACAGCATGGCCAATTCCTCGTGATGGTCGACGATCGTGATGATCAAAAATTAAACTTCGCGGGCTATCTAAGTGCAAAATTCAGGGACAGACTTTCCTTTGTCAAGAAAAGTGAGCTACATACTTACATAGTCAACATACATATTTTTAACATAAAGGGTGTAAATAGACCCTAAATGAAGCTAATCTCCCCATCATTGCGATCATTTTTTTGTTCTGGATCATACCTGATAACCTTCTAGTTACGAAGATATTTGAGGTTAAAGTTCCAACTATTTTCACAAGTTTTCTTTGAAAAACTAGTTTTAAGATTATAACTTTACTTTAAATACCTCCATGACCCTTTTACAATTCAATGTATCCATCAGCACAATGTTTTGAGTGCGTTACATTGAGTTTTACCGTAAAACGAGAATTTCACCCAAAAAAAAGTCGTTTCCCAGCAAAAAAAAAATTGCGTAGGGTTACTTAGTTTGATGTACAGAATGCTTGGTTGACGGCTTCGTGAAGGGTCCGTTTACACCTTGTATATGCCAAAAAAAAAATAGTCGGGAAAAGATGATATAGAAACAGAAAAATTGAAATGTTTTTTTTGGCATTCTTGCTTCGCTTTCTGCAGGCATATTGCAAGTCATGATAGCGCTACTAACGCGTCTACTCATAAAATTATTGTTCTCTTTCTAACTCACAAATTTTTCCATTAGGAAGACAGATACATGTATATTATTGAAGTGACCATCATTTTCTAATTCACGTATGAACGAGATAGATGGCGTTATTTTAATAGATTCATTTCTACTACCACTAGATGTCACTGTTGGTGAAGATTTGCTTGATTGTCTAATTTGTGGTGTTGCAACATTCTGCATGTAAGACAAAGTACGAGCAGTATTTAATTCGTTTTCAACTCTATCGTTAAGGGAATTGGGTTGAACATTGGTTAATTGTCTACCTGTAGATTTCCAAGTCTGTCGAAAATATAGTGCTCTTTATTTTCTCTACCATAAGGTTGCCTTTGTATTGCTCAGCAGCTGTCAGAAAATATACAATCATATTAATAAACTGCATAGCTTATCACACATCGAATCGATTGTGACCTGCGCAGTGCAGCTAGTCTCGTTCTAGACTAGACTTCGTTTGTGTAATGCCGCAGTGCGCCACCCGCCGTCTGCCGTGCATGACGTGTTGGTGCTTCGAGCCGGCATGGGGGCCCTAGGCCTTCGAGCTGGCTTTATAGTCCTATAGTGTTCTGTGTCTGTTTGAAATTTAGGTAAGTGATCAACATTTCCATAAGTACCACACCAACCCATACTGGGTTCGAATTCAGGCATCCAATTTACTTTGTGTTATTATTTCACCCACCTTGTTTTAAAACGGTGAAGGAAAACATAACATCACGTGTGTAATCCCAGAAAGGTTGGGCAGAGGTGTACTTTATAGTACACCCACATTTCGCCAGTTATGTTTAAGTCCCATGTTAGGGGGCGAGACTATTGCCATCAACCGGGCACAAATCCAGACTCCGTAGCTACTACTGAGAAATTTCTGATGGAAAAACCCAATAACACTTTGCGCGACCCGGGAGTCGAACCCAGGGCCTCCTGCTCAGCAGTCGCGCTTACGAACACTACAACAACGAGGTAGTACCAAAAACAAGAGGTTCCAAAATGCATCATTTTGGATAGTTTTATTTTTACTTTGTGATAATTGTAACTATGTTTTGTTTCATTGACTTTTTTGGCACCGACTTCCGAAAGTAAAGTTATTTTCCACTTTTTTAGTGTTTTTTTTTTGAAGTCTGTTAATTTTTTTTTTTGCAAAAACGTTTTTATTTTACCCGTTTTAGTTATCGGATCACTCACAAATTCTTGTCAAGTATCAATTTCGTAGTCTCTTTTACTTGGATGACATAGTTTCTCCAGCTATTTTGATTTAAAAACCAAACTGCTGAACTGATTTTGATGAAATTTCTATGGGACCAATCGGGAAGTATATTCATTCAGATAAAAGAATAATTTTTCAAATCGGTTTATAAATGACGAAGATATGAGGCAACAACACACAAAAAAATACAACCGAATTCAGCTCCTCCTCCTCTTTTTGAATTCGGTTAAAAATAGAAAAGGACTGCAAAAAAGAAGAAGAAGACGAAAAAAACACGCATCTCTAATTTCGTTAATTATTTTTTTTTTTTATACGTTGCCCCACACTAGGAAATAAAAACTAAAAAAAAAAACTAATTTCTCCTGTATAGTGGGTGCGTTTACAAACATTTAAACTCACATACACAAACACCACGATCCGGAACAACTATCTGTAGGCCATACAAATATTTGTTCCGTGCGGGGATCGAGCCCGCGACACGCAACGCAGCAGGCAATCGCTCAGCCACTGCGCCAACCGTGTCATCACTCTGGTAGGATTTTATGCCGACGCGTCGGTGCCGGAAGGACAGGGGGTGGGGGTAACGTTGGGGGCGTTCTATTGCAATGCAGAGAGACGCCATTTTGTTTGCTCAATGTTCTATTGACAGAGCGTAGGGATAGATTCATTGTAGGGGTGAATCGCTTAAAGACACGAATCAAGATGTGAGGGTGAAACTTTTAACACAAAATATAAAAAACGAAAACTTTTAAATAAAATATAACTGGAATATCATAATATTATAAATAGATAGAATAAAGAAACGAATGATATAATCAAATATAATAATTAATTTCTTAATAAATTAATTATATAAATACAATAAAAAAAAAACAGTCTACCTAATTTAATTGTGTGTTATAGAAAGTTGATAAAAGTGCTCTTCCTCTCTCCTACCTATTTATCTAATTTTGCTGTGCCCGACAGGGTCCATAATTGTTTCTTCTTAATTGTATTTTACCACCTGTATATTTTGACGACCCGAATGGCGCAGCGGTAGTGAGGCTGCCTTACGTTCATAGGGTTCCGGGTTCGAATCCCGGTAGGAGCAAGTGTTTGTGAGATAAGCATGGACATTTGTTTCCGAGTCATGGATGTTTATATGTATAATAAGTATGTATTTACAAACAAAAAAAAAGCATCTATGTAGTATATCAACTATCTGGTGTCCACAACACAAGCCTCGTTGCTTAGTATGGCACTAGATGGCGCTGTGTGTAATGTCCAGCGTATTTATTTATTTATATGTACATTATGGATTGCAATAAATAATTTGAATTTGAATTTGAACACAAAGGGGAGAAGCAGTGATAGCTGAGTGATGTGATTTTAGTTAATAATTGATAGCAAACAAACTAATAATTTCGTTGTGCTCTCCAGTTCTTCGGCAGACACCAACTTGCTGCTGAAATCAGATATCTGCAGTTACTTGAAGATTAGAGGTCTTCTCATCTGCTGTGCATGATGTCTTCGGTCCTTCGAGGAAACGGGGTCAAGCTCCTCAGCCAACATCAAGCCGGTCTGGCTGCACTCCTCGGCAGCCCTGGACAACGTACACCAGGTAAGTTTGTAATCCTCGAAGGGTTTGGCCGAGGTGTTCCTAATAGTATACCCACATTTTGTTGGTTATGTTTAAGTCCCATGTAATAGGGGGTGAGCCTATTGCCTTCAATCGGGCACAAATCCAGGCTCCGTGGCTGCTAAAAAACACATAATTTAAAAAAAATATTTACTCTTTTTAACCGACTTCAAAAAAAGGAGGAGGTTCTCAATTCGGTTGTATGTTTTTTTTTTTGTTTTTTTTTTTTTTTGTGTTTGTTACCTCATATCTCCGTCATTTATGAACCGATTTGAAAAATTCTTCTTTTATCTGAATGGATCTACTTCCCGATTGGTCCCATAGAAATTTCATCAAAATCGGTTCAGCAGTTTGGTTATGAAATCAAAATAGCTGGAAAAAATGTCATCCAAGTAAAAGAAATTGTGAAATTGATACTTGACAAGGTTTTGTGTGTGATACGATAGCTAAAAAGGGTAAAATAAAAACTTTTTTGCAAAAAAAAACCGACTTCCAAAAAAAAAACACTAAAAAAAGTGGAAAATAACTTTACTTTCGGAAGTCGGTGGCAAAAAAGTCAATGAAACAAACAATAGTCACCGACTTCCGAAAGTAAAGTTATTTTCCACTTTTTTTTGTGTTTTTTTTTGGAAGTCGGTTTTTTTTTTGCAAAAAAGTTTTTATTTTACCCTGTTTTTATCTTATTTTTTTATATTTTTTATTATTTATTAAACTTTATGCACAAGTAAAAACTGTACAAAGGCGGACTTAATGCCTAGTTATGTTTTTTATTTTATTTTATTTTCTTATAACTGAGATCTTAAATGCTAAACAGTTTTAAGAATTTGTTTGATTACGAAGTTATTGAGAGAGAAAAAATGTGAGTGAGACTACAAAGTTATTTGCAATGACCTGTGAGGTATTAGATTGCACCGCCAAGGTGTACTTATCAGCATCAATGATCCTCATACTACGTGACCTAGATTACCCATGTCTGGACTTTAAAAGAGACTTTGACCTCTGAGTTTGTTTCGGCTGCTTCGTCTCAGAGTAGCCGCCGAATCTCATCTAGTTTTGAAACAACATTAGTTTTGTCGAGCAGTGGCCTTATCATGACGTCTTAATGCAGGAATGTTCCATAATCCAGTGTGGGAAAGAGACAGAGCAATACAGGATGTCTAGCGTCATCTATTTGGAAGACCTAGAACATTCCTCCATTAACACTACATAATGTAGGTAATGTGTAGATAATGTAGGTGGTAATGGTGGTGGCGGTAATGTAGGTGTTTGTTTAAAACAATTTACAGTTATAAAATTCAGAATTAATTATTAATCGTTTAATGACAGATAGGCAGTCGCTCCATGTAAAATACTGGAATTCAGCTGCATCCGGTTAGATTGGAAGCCGACCCCAACATAGTTTGTAAAAGGCTGGGCAGATGATGATGAATGACGATTCATCAGTTAATCTTTATTTAAATAAGGACCTCCATTTAAAACCCATTTATATTTAGCATTTTACCAGAATCGCTTTTCTATATTTTCAGATCTCCGAAAGCTGCTCATCCAGCAATCTCTTCGATGACCTTCCTAACTTTCCCTCGATGGGGTGTAAGTGGCTCTCTCACCACCAGCAGAGTCAAAGTCAACCTCACCTTCCCGCGGTGCACCCTGCTACCAACCAACGAGGCTCTGGCGTGTCTCTGGTCTCCCCGAGTTGAAGGCGACATGGCTGAAGAGAAGCAGGGAAGAAAACATGGGGAGTCCCAAAATATGAAGCCTGATTCTGGGGAAAACAGGACACGGGCGGATTCATGCGGAGGGGATCAAAGGAATCACGGATACACATGGACCTCTGAACCTCTCCTGAGGGCTTACTACCACCTCTTAAAGAAGTATTGTGTTTAGTTTTTATTTAATGTCACTTCAGGGACACAAACTGAATTAACATTAAAGCAATACTGTTTTATGCGGTGGAGGTACAAACCCTGTCTTGAGTCCGTCCCTGTTCAAATATTGATAGAGACAAAACTGATCACATTGATTACATATTTACAGATTACAGATTACAAATAATAATTGTTTAGAGCCTAATTATAGATTAATGTTACTATTAGGCTAATTTTAGTTTAGCTATAGATAGAGCTCCAATAGTTGTAAGTTACGAGGGCGGGTCAATAAGTCCGTGACTTTTTGAATTTCTGACCTCTTTACTGAAAAAGCAACACTACTCCTGTCAACAGGCATTTGTCAGTTGACTCCTGTCAAAATTTGAACTTGCTGCGTCAGTTAGTTTGTGTTTGACAGCTATCTTTATCAGACTACCCAGTAATTTGAGGAAAAAATGGAAAAAAGTGAATTTCGTGTGCTTATTAAGCATTATTTTTTCGAAAAAAAAACCATTACCGAGACCAAGGCTAAGCTTGATAAATACTATGGGGACTCTGCACCATCGATTTCAATGGTAAAAAAGTGGTTTACTGAATTTCGTTGTGGCCGTACAAGCACTGAACATGCCGAACGTCCTGGACGCCCAGTTGAGGTCTCTTCACCCGACACAATCGAAAAAATTCACGATATGGTGTTGGCCGACCGAAGATTGAAAGTGCAAGAGATTGTGGAAGCCGTAGGGATCTCGCATGGCTCAGTGGTTTCAATTTTGAATGATCACTTGGGCATGAGAAAGCTTTCCGCAAGATGGGTGCCGCGTTTGCTCACAGTCGACCACAAACGCAATCGTGTAACAACTTCACAGGAAGGTTTGGCGTTGTTTAATCGCAATATGGAGGAGTTTTTGCGCTGTTTTGTAACCGTGGACGAAACATGGATCCATCACAACACACCAGAGACCAAACAACAGTCAAAACAGTGGGTTTCTAAGGGTGAATCGGCGCCAAAGAAGGCCAAGGTGGGTTTGTCAGCCAATAAAGTTATGGCGACTGTTTTTTGGGATGCACGCGGGATAATCCACATTGACTACCTTCAAAAGGGAAGAACAATCAATGGGGAATATTATGCCAACTTATTGGACCGATATGAGGATTTGAAAAAAAACCGACCTCATTTGGCCAAGAAAAAAGTTCTTTTCCACCAAGACAATGCAAGGGTGCACTCATGTGCAGTTGCCATGGCAAAAATCCATGAATTGGGCTATGAATTGCTCCCTCATCCGCCCTATTCTCCAGATTTTGGCTCCGAGTGACTACTTCTTGTTCCCAAACCTGAAGAAAAGGCTTGGTGAAAAAGATTTGACTCCAATGATGAAGTCGTCTCGCAAACACAGGCCTATTTTGAGGACCTCGACAAATCATATTTTTTGGAAGGGATAAAAAAATTGGAGAAGCGTTGGACAAAGTGTATAGAGCTCAAGGGAGACTACGTTGAAAAATAAAATGATTTATTTATCAAAAAATCTGTGTTTTATTCCAAAAGTCACGGACTTATTGACCCGCCCTCGTAAGTTAATAATAATAATAAATTATTTTATTTGGGACAACATAGGAAACTTTTTTTTTAGTACACACCTTAGATACTACAACTTATACACTAGGATTAGTAAAAAAAATTAAGAAAAACAGAAGAGTTAGTGAGTCATTTACATAGGAGGCATTTCATGCGGACAATGATTCCGCATGAGATGCCTCAGTACAGGAGATCTCGGATCCTCAGTCACGATTTTCAAGATACTATTGCTACTTCTCCGAATCCTCCCCACAAGCGATTCTTTCTCCCGATGATAGCATGGAAACCATCTGTACGAGATTGGGCAAACATCCCCGAGGCACTACAGAAACGAGGGAGTTTCAACATCATCCTGAAAACATTGTTATATTTGACGCGCAAGGCATCGAACGTCCCCCGTGAACAGTTGGGCCTTGACAGTACGCTTTAAACACGGTTATTTTGACCAGATCGGTGCAAGAAAAAAATCTGGGTGCCAGCATGTTACCACGGACCGCCAAAGCCCTACGCTCCCTCTTCACGTCATCATCGTCTTTAAGGTCGTCCACCTGCTTTATATTAGCGCAGTTCAAAGTAATTGAAGGAATGGTTTCTAGGCACTTGCCGGCGGCCCTGAAGACCATGAAGTCAGTTTTCCTTAGATTATAAATAAGACCATGTGATGTGGCGTATCTTTCAGCATCTCCCTGATTGACCTCGCAGTCGGCTCCAGCAACACCATATAGTCCGCATAGCTGATGTTGTTCACACAAACAACCCCCACCCGGCAACCGACAGGCATGCCGCTGAGCTCGACTATGAGGTCATTTACATACAAGTTAAACAGCTTTTGAGAGGACAATCCACCCTGTCTCACTCCGCACTCCAACCTGTATGACTCAGAGATGCAGTTTGACCACCTAACACAATTAGTCTGATTCGAGTCTATAGTTCCAGTATTGAAATATTTTCAATAGTTTCGCCGGTATACCTTGTCCTCCATCTTCCTCCAAAGCACTTCATACGAAACGAGATCGAAGGCTTTGGAGAGATCCAAAAAACAGGCGTATACCGGAGTCTTCCGTTCAGTGTAGTATTGGACAGTGTGCTTAAGAACCAGAATCGCCTTTAAAATTTATTGTACATCTGGTCGTAAGCGGGACCAGTACTTGGTCTACCCAGATACATCCAATCTTGGTATTTTAACCTCCCGATGCGCGTCTCTCACATGTTCATTCCAGCCGCACAGACGCTTATTATGTCGCTTAGGCCTTACATTGTTTTTAGATTGTACAGCCGCATCACTTAATACATCAACAAATGTCTTATACATTTTATCTAATACTAACTTATGATCAAATAAAGTACAGGGCCCAAAACAACATGATTCAAATTCTGTGGGGAAGTCAATGTCTCGCAAGCCTTTACTACATAAATCTCGATATTTGTTAACTTGATCCTCATCTCTTTCCCCCAGATTACAGCACTGAGCGATGTATTTTGGATCTTGGCTATAGGACTAATTGAACTCAAATTGCACTCGATAAATATAGGCAGATGATCAGAAACAATAATATCCTCAATAACTCCGACGTCAACTTTACTACATAGTATAAAATACTATATAGTATAAAATACTACATAGTATAAAACAAAGTCGCTTCCCGCTGTCTGTCTTACCCTATGTATGCTTAGATCTTTAAAACTACGCAACGGATTTTGATGCGGTTGTTTTTAATAGATAGACTGATTCAAGAGGAAGGTTTATATGTATAATATTATAGCATGCATATTATAGTAGAGAAAACATTAGTATATACATTGCACCCGTGCGAAGCCGGGGCGGGTCGCTAGTATAAAAATATACATCACATAGAGGTATTGATCGTGACCTGCGCAGTGCAGCTAGCATAGACTTCCTTTATGCCCTCAGTGCGTCACGCGTCGCCTGCTTTGCAGGACGAGTGGTGTTTCGACCCACCACCAGACTTCGGAGCCTTACCGCGTACCCAAGGGTTGAAGCATAAGGTAAGTGCAACATCTAATTCATTTTTGGATCAAATTCGTTGTGAAAATGCTAACCGCGTGGCTGCAAGAGCGTTATTCAAGATAGTATGTATATATCTCCCATTACATGAGGAGTCGGGACAGGGTTGTTTGTTCTTTTGTCCTTATTAGTCTATAGAACACGCGCATAGCCGTACATCTAAGGAGTAAAAGCCACTACGTGAAACACCAACCAATGGGGTATTTCCTCTACGACGTGATACCACGCCGTATCCGCCACGCCCCCGTATTAACACAAACCGCAGGATCGTGGGCAAATGATTTTTGGAACCAATGAGTCAAAAAAAAAAACGGCTGGGCAATACCTATACAGCCAAAGTGTATGGAACAGCTGATTTTTTTTAAAATACCGATGAAAAATTTCTATGTTAGGATCACTTTGTATAAAACATTATTTTTAGTATATGCGAAACCAGAATATAGTTTGTTCTGATTGTTCAGAATAAGTAACTGAATCGATTCCAATAATTTTATATCGTGTTATATTTTGTCCCAAAAATGTTTAAAAAGGTTACGAGTTGGACACCGAGCGACACTTAGTACCTCTACCTATCCGCAATTATACGCGCACAACACAGGCATTAGGCGCGGGCGCACAGTGGGGCGCCGCGTGGTGAGTATGTTTTTGTACAGACAACCAGGTAACATAACAAGCTTATAACTTTGTGATTTTTCATGATACAGTTTTGAAATTTTGTACATAGATTCTGTTCACATAAAAATACAAGACACGTGTTTCAGGTTTCGCATATGCTAAAACCAATGTTGTATAAAGCCCGATTTACATTTGTCTAGTGATAAGCAAAGTAAATATGTACAGTGGTGGGCCTTAGTGGGCGGTAAAGCAGTACGTGGGTCCAGTGCGAAGTTTTCAATACCATTTATGTTTTAAAATTTTTGGTTTAAGAAATGCAACTAAGTAAAGTAAAGTTTGTCTGTCTACCCACGACCTACTACGCGTAAATCGGAGCCAACTAAGCTCACCGATATCAGAAACGTTTTCTAACATTAGGTATCTATTTCCAGGTCTCCTGAAAACGAGCAGCTTCACTCGCTCGTCTCCTGATGTCGCCGATAATGGAGACGTGGGCCTCCGAGCCGCCACCGGGGCCCCGGGCTCGGCGGCCTCAAGTTAACCGTTTTGCTAGAGTTAGAGAGGAAGGTATGTACCCACTTCTTTGTTTTAACTATGGCGCACTTGACCAGAATCCGCAATCAGAGTCATTCTCCAACATCCTAAATTGACCATTGACGTATTCTGATTAAGAAATAAGATTTATCTTGAAAGGGGGTTGACTGGAAATATCCAGTCAGCGCCTACAGAATCTCTTGTGATAACTGTTAATGGTACAAGTGAGTGCCAGCCTGCCTGTACGTGCGTTGCAGAATGGCCTACCAAAGGACCACTTAGGTCGACTGTTTTTATTAAATTTGTTGATTTTTGGACTGTGACGGTATAGAAGGCAGTGTCCTGGTGCACCTTGGGAGCAGTATTTGTCCTACAGTGTTAGATGGTCCTAAAATGCACCATGTTTAGTAAACTAGCGATTATGGGTATTATCAAATTTTCCTCCGTGTCTCGGAAAGCACGTTAAGCCGTTGGTCTTCTGTCATGAACAGACACTTGACATAATTTTCTCTAATTTTTCAGATCCCACTCTATGCAGCAGCAAGCTACCAGCTGTTCGTCGCACTCAAACTACATCAAAAGCACAACAGCCTAACACCATCCCATGCGAGCATTCATCAAGAGACACTGGTCCTGTCGGATCCTTGGATCAGATCCTGAGAACCCCAGCCTGGCAACCACCAGGGACCGCTGGCAGGGGTCCGATTAACACCTTTCGCCAAGCAGGGCCACTGAGTTCACCCATGGGCAGACGTTCCACTTATACCTCTAACCAGTTTAAGCGAGCATCAGTCCAACGTTTACCAAGGGCCTCTTCTTTTGAAGGCACCTTACCTCAGATCCAAGGGTCTCCAGTGGAGCATTCATCAATGAGGAGAACCTTACTTCGGGCCCAGAGGCCTAGCGCGGACAATTCACCGAGGGCTTCGCGCTCTGCCTACACCCTTCCTAAGATCCAAGGGTCTCCAATTGAGGAATCACCAACAGCCACTGGTCCTATCGAACCTCCTGCTCAACTTGAGGAGTTCAGGTGGAAATTTGACTGGATCTTCTCATGTAGCTTGACTAGGATGACAAAGATCCTCTCACCTTTAAGAAAACGGGTCCACTTGCTACCGATTTCTGTCATTTTTGCAAATGTATGTTTAAAAGTGTTATCTTTTCTACCAATATGTGTGTAAGAAGTTAGATTTTATGTATTTTTATAAAGAAAATTTAGATTAACACTACAATCACAGACACTAATATTGACAACATTCTTAAATAGTTATTTTAAGTATAGATAAGATTAGAATTAAGAACTTAAAATAAAGTAGTGGGTAGGCAAAGTGTAGTTTTTTTTTAAACCCTTCGTACTCAAACACCATCAACATCTGTCTAGCCTTTACCCAACTTTAGCCCATTTTACAGGCGTGATTTATTGTGAACCGGGTGTAAGTGACAGTCCTCCGCAGACTGATGGGGTGAATTCAGTATTTCATACTAAGATGACTGGTACAATAAATGATTTCAGGAACGTTACGGGAATCCAATAAACCTGTTTTCTTTTATTTCCTTTACCAGCTGACCCGCGCAACTTTGTCTGCGTTACATTCTTGATTAATGCTCCGCTCCTACTGGTCGCAGCATGACGTTTTATAGCCCATAGCCTTTCTCGCTAAATGGGCTATCCAACACTAAAAGAATGTTTCGATTGGAACCAGTTGTTCCTGATATTAGCGCGTTCAACCAAACAAACAAACAGACTCTTCAGGTTTATAATATTAGTATAGATTATACGCAATGTATCGTTACCATGGCAAAACGGACGTAGCGAACGCGCAGCGGTGAGTTCGACGAACTCTGCAGCTAGGCAGAAAGTGAACTGCACCAGCCTTCAAAAATACGGTCCTCAGGTAACAATGAAAGCACCGCACTTGGGGCTACTTGTATACAGAACAATTTATTTTGTAAAATAATTATTAAATCCAACCAAGTAATTAATTCGAAAGTAAACTGCAAAATAACGATTAACATTTCATGCACACGGACGATCGGCAAATTTAACATTAATTTGTAAATTCCCGTTCGTCCCACTAGGTGGACCAAGTCGGGGGGACGAACGGGAATACACGCAGATTTCACGCGTCGTTCGATAGAGTATTTCAGCATCTATTGCTGGTTATTTGATTTGCACTTGAAGGCACCTGGCACGTGGAAGCGCAAGGGATGCACGCGAAATTCAAATTTTCTTAAGTTTTTTTCTGTTTGCAGGTCAGTGTCAGGTTATTTGTTGCTTAAAATATGATTCAGGATTCAGCATAGCATGCAGCCATAACAAATATGGCTTTCATCATCATCTGCCTAGCCTTTTACCAACTATGTTGGGGTCGGCTTCCAGTCTAACCGGATGCAGCTGAATACCAGTATTTTACATGGAGCGACTGCCTATCTGACCTCCACAACCTAGTTAGTACTGGGTAATACGATACCCCTTGATAAGATTGGTTGTCAGACTTTCGGGCCACTGACTACCTGTAACGACTGTCAAAGATCTACAAATGACAGCCGGGACCAACATCAATTAAAATCTTCGAGATAATATATGTATCTATATTACTTTTGGAAGTCGATGTTTTTGTTTTCATTGACTTAATTACCTTTGATCGTTTTAAATTTTGCCCTGTTTAGATGAGAATGTTGAGATATCTTACACAAATTCTTGCCATATGTAAATTTTACTTTGAATATTATGATATCATCATGCCATGAACATGGACGAAGAAGAAATATACGTATTATAGAAGATAACTCATACACTTGTCGGCACGGTTGGCGCAGAGGCTGAGCGATTGACTGCTGCGCTGCGTGTCACGGGTTCGATCCCCGCACGGCACAAATATTAATTGTATGGCCTACAGATAGTTGTACCGGATCTGGTTGGTTGTTTGTGTATGTGAGTTTAAATATTTGAAACGCATCCACGATACAGGAGCAATTCCTAGAGTGGGGCGACGTTAAAAAAAACCCAAGTAAAGTTAAAAAAAATATATGGGACCACCACGCAAGCTTCTTTCCACCATGTTAAAAAAGTATCTTGAAAATCGGTACAGTAATCACAGAGAAATCTCACCTCCTGTTTTAGAAGTCGGTTAAAAACCACCACCTTGTTGTAAATATCTACACTTCTTTCTTTATCGTGTGGTTAGTGCCTAACCTGGTGTCAGAGTTTTTATGCCGCCCATGGGCCTCTGACTTGGCTTTACATGCCGTCGAGAAATATCTCTCAGGTGTGCTGGTTTCCTCACGATGTTTTCCTTCACCGAAGCAAGTGATAATTATTCAATAAGCACATGATTCCGAAAAATCAGAGGTGCGTGTCCTGACTCGAGACCTATGACTTGGCAGTCCAACGGTCACACCACTAAGCTACCACTGCTTAAATTAATAATTATTAATCTACACTGACGATCCGTAATAAAACACTATACGTCATGACGGATGGACGTTCACATTGCATACGGAATCGTGTTTTGTCACGATCCGGCAAAAAAATAAACAAATTGGTGTTCACATTTTTTCCGTTGATTATCACTTGCTTCGGTGAAGGAAAACATCGTGAGGAAACCAGCATACTTGAGAGATAGTTTTCGACGGCATGTAATGCCAACTCAGAGGCCTATGGGCGGCATAAAAACTTTGACACCAGGTTAGGCACTAACCACATGATAAAGAAAGAAAGATTAGTTCCGTGATTTTTCGGGAGCGAGCGCGTCAGCGAATCCGTCACAAAAAATTCACGGTTCGTGTTTTTTTTTTTACGTACTTACCTGATTTTTAAAAGACGATACGTGATTTAAGTCGTGACCGTTATTTTTCACGATGCGTGATGCGTGTGAACACGGGCATTTAAAGAGCATTGCCGCCGTCAAAAAAAATTGTCGGATCGTGAAAAAAGACGATACGTCAAAAAAAACTAATCGTAGTCGTGTGAACGGGCTGTAAATGAATATTCTATTCTATTCTAAAAATATAGTTTTTTTTTTGTTTTTCTACAATTTCGACGAGATACAAGCGCTTTTTTTTTTCTAAACTAAATACTATTAAAAATTATTAGTAGGTAGTACGATTAAACATCAATTACCTATGTAAATTGTATATATCCACTAATTATTGTTATTTTTTTTATGGGTGCGCCCTAAAAACGGTCAGCTGGCACCAGTTTGGATGAAATCCCATGTAGCACAGGGCGCAAACGCCAATGTGGCTTACTTCAAAATGGATTCTTGAGACTTTTGCTTTTCAATGGCACTTGCGCGTCTAAAACAGGGACGCAGTCAACCAACTAGGTACTGTATAACAGTCGGCAAAATAAAACCTCCAAATTAATTCGCTTAATTAATTAATGGATTTTCTGAATATTTTTATTACGGCTCATAAAATATAAACGCAATCTCCTATATCTCATACACACGTATCGATCGGTTTTCGGGACCTGCGTAGTGCAACAAGTCTGAGGCTCCTCTGTTCCCGCATTGCGGCACCCGCCCTCTTCAGTGCAAGTCCTGTGATTTATTTCTGGTTTGAACTTCCGTGCCGGTCCTGGGGCGTTTCCTGGTTACCAGTTTGCAGCCGTATAGTTTTGTGTATCTTAAGATCAGAGACAAAGGTTAGTTATAATTCTTTCTTATATTGATGTGACTGCTGAGATGATGAGTGTTAAAGAAGTATGGAAGAAGAAAACATGCTGCGCCGACCCCAAATAAACTGGGATAAGGGCAGGACAGTGATGATGATTGAGATACAGCTTCGCTTATCTTACTCTGGGGAGACTTTGTCCAACTATGTTGATGTCAGCTTCTTATATAACCAGATGCATCTTAATCAGTAGTTTTAACGATGAATAGTGAATCAGTGAAATCGAGTATTTTTGGAGCCACTCCAAAAAAAGATTCGGCCGGTTATTGTCTAAACCATTTATTTTTTGCAAGAGTTCAAAAGCAAAAAAGAGAATGTAAGTAGTTGCAGCGCGCATTATTATTATTTTTATAATGGAAGTGTAGCCTCAATATATGAGGAGCTCGTGGCTAAATAACAGCCGCTTGGGTCGATCGTCAGGGAAAGCCGCGCTTGCCTAGGTTGGTCGTGGATGGGTGAGCACGCAGTTTCCTCCGCGCCTTGGAAAGCACGTTAAGCCGTTGGTTCTGGCTGTCATTTGTAGATCTTTTACAGTCGTTACAGGTAGTCAGGGCCTGAAAGTCTGACAACCAGTCTTAGCAAGGGGTATCGTATTACGCAGTACGAACTGGGTTGTGGAGGTCAGATAGGCAGTCGCTCCATGTAAAATACTGGTATTCAGCTGCGTCCGGTTAGACTGGAAGCCGACCCCGACATAGTTGAGAAAAGGCTAGGTAGATGATAATGATTCTTCTTAGTGTATCGATGCGATGGTTATACGGGGTGGCAGAGACACCGACGCGAAAACGGAAACCACATACTCAGTACATCATTCTGTACCGCCGCACATAGAAATTATCGGCAATTTAAAAAAAAAAAAACAGCTGTTCCATACATTTTGACCATGTAGGTATTGAACTTTTGTAGGAAACAGCTGATTTTTAACTGATTTCAAAAAAAGAAGGAGGTTCTTATTCGGTTGTATTTTTTTTTTTTTTTTTTTGTGTTTGTTACCCGCCGATTTGAAAAATGCTGTTTTATTTGGAAGTCGGTCATTTTTTTTGCAATTTTTTTTTTATAATTTCCGACTAAAAAGTTATATGTTCAGAATGATGTACAGAGTATGTGGTTTCCGTTTTCGCGGGGATGTCCCTTGCACCCTGTATAATTATTGAGTTGGTCCAGAATTAAGCAACAAGTTTGGCTCTATCACAAGCGTTTAAGTCTAAGATAAACTTGTGAGCTCCTACTGCAGTGACAGTGCTCCCCTCAATCACCCGTATCTATAGTCAAACTTAAGTATTTACTTGAGTCTAAGTAATAACTTGAGTTTAAGTAATTACGCAAAGATTTTTATGCAATAAACAAGAATTTAAACGAAGTCAGAACCGTCAAAAAGAAAGCAAAGCTAAGAATTCAAACTTTTGCCTGTTCTAACTTCAAGCAATTACTAAGCTACATGAAAAAAATTGTATCTTAAATAATGAACTTTACTCAGTAATCATTTCGACTTGTTTTTATTTGGTGTAAAAGCACCCTTATCGAAGCCACTTATTCTTCCTGTCGTTGCAATTATTTTAGACCATACCTGGGCACTTTCTAGTTACGGAGATATTTTGGGTCAAAGTCCCAACCTTTACACATATTTTTTTTTTAATACCATGTTATAAATATTATAACTCTAATTGAGATACCTCCACGACCCCCGTGCTCAATGCATTCATCAGCACAATGTTTTGATTGCGTTACATGGAGTCCTACCGTCAAACGTGATTTTTCACTCCAAAAAATTCGTTTCCCAGCAATAATAATTTTTGCGTAGAGTTATATAAATATTGATGTTCAGAATGCTTGGTTGACGGCTTCGTGAAGGGTCCGTTTACAACTTCTAGATACGTACGGGTGTATGAGGTGGAATGGGAAAAAATGTCTTATAACACATTCTCTGTATAATTTACAGGTCCAATCATCCGAGCACACTTCCTCGCCCTAAAGATGACTCCACCACCAGCACCTACCCCTGACGCGAAGCCCCAAAAGATACAAGAAGGCCGTGTACAGAAATTAGTAATATGTGACACCAGAAATTTAAAGTTAACCGTAAAGGATTTCGAGGAGTCAATGCGCACATATAAACAGGAATTCGAGATGGTATTGCGCCGGATTGAGATGAAATTGACCCAACGTGAGCAAAATAATACGATGCTATCAAACAATTGTCTAATAGCATCAGTGGAAGCAATCGCAAACTATTTTCCAGAAGAGCATTAAGTATACAGGATTTAGGTTGCGTTTCCACAAGAAGATTCGAGGATTTTCATTATATATTCTAATTTCACTCTAGCAGCTACGGAGTCTGAATTTGAAGCCGGTTGCTGCCAATCGCGACTTCTAAAATAGGAGGTGGAAATGTATTCGACCCGCAACTTTTTTTTTTTTCAATGTTCACCGATTACTCCCTTATTACTTGTCCGATTTGGGGGATTCCTTTTTAATTGGTTAGAAATGTAAAATTGAACTTGAAGAGTAAATATTTTTATGTTTGTTTTTGTATGTAATAAGCGGAATTTGGAGCAAAATATCTGTTTTTTTTTTGTAATGGAATTAAAGAAAAAAAATATCCTGAGATGCAACCAAAGTTCGTGAAACTTATGCCATAAAATAAAACACTAAGATGGACACGCTAAGTTCGTATTAAATGAATAAACGTCAAATCATTTAACTTAATAAATGTCTATTAAAGTGTAAGTTTTGTTTCATTTTGATAAACTCTTGTTGGTCCAAATGGGTTTTAAATGAATATCTTCAATGTGGATAAGGGTTGGTGGGTTGGAGCTACACAGGATGCCTAGCTCCATCTCTTGTCCTCACTGCTTCTTTATCGTGTGGTTAGTGCCTAACCTGGTGTCAGAGTTTTAGATTGTTAATTTTATCTTTTTACTCTGGACGCTCTTACTCGCACGTCTTACTACATCGTTCTCACATATATGTTTAATCTCGACATGAATCATGTAACCAAGACTTTGTAACAACATAATGATTTAAAAGAGTGTCCATGGAGTTTCTTGCCCATTCTTCTCCATAGAGATCTACGCTTTCGCATGGGCAACTACAGTACTTTCACAAGTTATTATGCCCTGTGACTGGGACTGTAGCTTAGTTTTTTTTGTGTTTTGACATTCAAAAGTGCCTGTAATGGTCTAATTGAAATAAATGCTTTGAGTTTGAGTTTACACTGGCCATTGGCCTCTCACCTGGCTTTGGATGCCTATGAGAAACCGTTGATATCTCTCAGGCACGCTGGTTTCCTCACGATGTTTTCCTTCACCGAAGCAATTGATAATTTTATTACATGTCGGATCCGGCCATTAGTGCGGACAATGAATGAATCGCAGGCGCGCCAAGTGCCACGCATCACGCGACCAATTACAAGTCTACTCACACCTATAGCGCGCCTCTACAGAGTCGTGATGTTTCGAGCTCGCGGCGAGGAGGACATAGACCACCTTACCACAAAAAGATAAACACCCGTTGAACGCTTGTCTAAAAAAAGTGTTACTGCAAAACGACCCTTATATCAAGGAGAAATGTCGTTTTGACATTGTCAATTTTTTTAGACAAGTGTTCAACGAGTGTTTATTTTTTTTGTGGTAAGACGGTAGTGTTTAATCGTAGTGGAGTCACGACGTCCCGGAACTGTACATTGTGCCCAGTGTAATTGTGTTGGATGCTAATTTCAAGTAATCGGTTAGTTTTAATAAACGCAGTGTATCGCACTCAGTGTGATTCCTTTGCACGAAAACCATTTGCTGCCCACATAATGCTCGAGTGTAACGGAATAAATCACGACAATCCGACATACATGGTTAAATTTAAGTCGTTTTAATCCTCTTAAGGGGTCAGTGTACTCACTATAACGAACAACTTTTACTATGGGACCAACCCTGAAATCGCGTAAAAGAAATCAGCTGTTCAGTACATTTTGACGAGTTAGGCGAACATACCTACATGTACTGAACAGCTAATTTTAATTTAAAAAAAAACTGAGGTGCGTGTCTTGGTTTCGAACTCGAGACCTATGACTTGGCAGTCCGACGGTCACACCACAGGGCCACACTGCTTAATATCCACATTGACGTAAGATGAAGATAATACTGCTATAGGATGTGATAGAAGCACCCTGGTGTAGCCTTCATATGTGCCATCCCAGACTATAATCTACATATATCTGTTACAAATTTCATACAGATTCATTCAGCCGTTCTGACGTGATTGAGTAACAACCATTCATCCATCCAAAGTTTCACATTAAAAATAGTAAGTAATATTAAATAAATATAAAGTAAGATGTTGTCGTTGGTCTAGTGCTGAACACTAGGCTAGGTCCTGGGTTCGATTCCCAGCTCGGGCACAGTGTTATTGGGCTTCCATCACGAATTTCTCAGTAACAGCCACGGAGTCTAGATTTGTGCTCGGTTGATGGCAATAGGCTCGCATCCTATTACATGGAACTTAAACATAACTGGCGAAATGGGTGTACCATTAGGTACACCTCTCGTCGGAGATTACACGCGTAATATTATGTTATTGACACTGACAGGTCTTGAACGTCGTTTAGATGTGCTGATCATGTTCAGTTTTATTCGCCTAAGTTCCCTCTCTGGCAGCAGCGGCCACAGTGGCGTGTCTACAGTAGGTACTTTTGAACCAATTACGTTCGGCTGCAGGAGGATGCAAAAGAAACCGATATAATTTACTTAAAGAGAATTTAATTAATAAAAATTATTACAATTAGATCGGTAAAACTAGGATGCGTGACAATTGCTCGATGTGAGAAACAAGAGTGCTTCACTAATACACTAAATCAATATCGATCACTGCACAATCTTCGATCCCGCGCCATTGGAATGCTGAGAAGGCGAATCGTTCGGTGCCGGCGACGGCGGGCGCAATGCGGTAGGTCATTGTCAACGTGGTAGGTATTAGTCATTTCCTTAGGATTTTAGGGATCCGCAAGCACGACATAACAAACCCTTCTATCTATAAAAATTAATAAAATTGATGTGTCTGTTTGTAGTTTCAAAATACCAGTTTGTTACTGACTGCATATGAAAGTATATACGGTACTTATAACAAAAATACATTTTTTTGTCTGTCTATCTGTTTGTTCCGGCTAATCTCCGAAACGGCTGGACCGATTTTGACGGAACTTTTACTGGCAGATAGCTGATGTTATAATGAGTAACGTAGGCTAGTTTTATTAAAAAAAAAGATTAGGGGTTCCGTGCAAAAAATAAAACCCTTGAAATTGTTAACAAAATCCTATTCAAATAGGCATGTAATATTTTTATAATAATTTCTCGCCAGCGAAAGTCGCGGGAAACAGTTAGTTTTGAATATAAAAAGTTTTTATTTTACCCTTTTTAGTTATCGTATCACACACAAATCCTTGTCAAATATCAATTTCGCAATTTCTTTTACTTGGATGAAATTTTTTCCAGCTATTTTGATTTCAAAACCAAACTGCTGAACCGATTTTGATGAAATTTCTATGGGACCAATCGGAAAGTAGATCCATTCAGATAAAAGAAGAATTTTTCAAATCGGTTCATAAATGACGGATATATGAGGTAACAAACACAAAAAAAAAACATACAACCGAATTGAGAACCGCCTCCTTTTTTTGAAGTCGGTTAAAAAGGAAGGGGAGTTTTGTAAGGGTGACCCAAGTTTATTTGTATGATTGCCTCGAAACAGGCACAAAGCATTACTAGAGAAATAATTCCATATTCAGTTATTTAAAGTACCCTCTGTCCGAAATCTTTGGAATTGTTTAATAATTAACTTCAGAATTATATAGATCGGTTTAAAATCTGTTGATCTAAGTGTCTTAAGGTCGCGATATTATTACTTTTTTTTTACGTTTTTTGAATTTTGAAGGTCAGTGTAAGGTTGTATATGATAAATGATAAAATATGACGATAGATTGCACTGGCGGTCTCATCAAGCATCGCCATGTAAACACATATTTTAAAACGACTTCAAAAAAAAGTAAGTAGGTGGTTCTCAATTCGGTGTTTGTTACCTCATATCTTCGTCATTCATGAAACGATTTGAAAAAATCTTCTTTTATCTGAGAGGATATACTTCCCGATTGGTTCTATATAAATTTTATCAAAATCGGTTCAGTAGTTTGGTTTTTAAATAAAAATATCTGGAACATTTTTTTTTGCAAAAATTAACCAACTTCAAAAAAAAAACGAAAAAAAAGTGGAAATAACTTTACTTTCGAAAGTCAGTGCCTATTGTTTATTTTACTGACTTTTTTGCCACCGACTGCCGAAAGAAAGTAATTTCCATTTTTTTTGTGTTTTTTTGGAAGTTGGTTATTTTTTTGCAAAAGGGGTTTTAGTTTACCCTTTTTAGTTATCCTATCTCACACAAATCCTCGTCAAGTATCAGGTTCGCAATTACTTTTAATTGGATTATGGATTTCCTTCTCAAAGTAAATAGTTTTTACCAAATAAATTGGCATCACACTTAATTTTCTATTTGCCAACATACCGCGAAAAAAACTTTTTTGCAAAAAAAAACCGACTTCCAAAAAAACACTAAAAAAGTGGAAAATAACTTTACTTTCGGAAGTCGGTGACTATTGTTTGTTTCATTGACTTTTTTGCCACCGACTTCCAAAAGTAAAGTTATTTCCCACTTTTTTAGTGTTTTTTTGGAAGTCGGTTTTTTTTTGCAAAAAAGTTTTTATTTTACCCTTTTTAGTTATCGCATCACACACAAATCCTTGTCAAGTATCAATTTCGCAATTTCTTTTACTTGGATGACATATTGTTTCCAGCTATTTTGATTTCAAAACCAAACTGCTGAACCGATTTTGATGAAATTTCTATGGGACCAATCGGAAAGTAGATCCATTCAGATAAAAGAAGAATTTTTCAAATCAGTTCATAAATGACGGAAATATGAGGTAACAAACACAAAAATTTCCAGCTATTTTGATTTCAAAACCAAACTGCTGAACCGATTTTGATGAAATTTCTATGGGACCAATCGGGAAGTAGATCCATTCAGATAAAAGAAGAATTTTTCAAATCGGTTCATAAATGACGGAGATATGAGGTAACAAACACAAAAAAAAAAAAAAAAAACATACAATCGAATTGAGAACCTCCTCCTTTTTTTGAAGTCGGTTAAAAAGAAAGCGGTTCCCCCAGGGCGAGGTCTAAGACTACCAACATTCAAAATCCGTAAATATTACTGCACGGTTACTTTGCACGTGGCGAAAATAGGAACTAACGCCAACATCATGTTTTTGAATACAGTTTCATAAATGTTAACCTACAGCGCCCCTCCCCCAACGTTTAAACATCCTTATACCACTGTATACTTGTATAGCCATAATTATGTAACAACGGAGTATTGATCGTCAATGCGTGACCTGCGCAGTACGGGAAGGAATTATCTAGACCAGACTTCCTTTGTGCCCTCAGTAGGCCGCCCGTCGTCAGCCGCGACTGACAAGTTGGCCCTTCGAGCCGGATCCGAAGTCCCAAAAACCTCAGACTTGGACAAATTAAGGTAGTGTGCGGGATTGATCCAGGTATAATTTCGGGAAGAGAGAAAAAATGCGTTGCTTGATTGAATGTGCAATTTTATTCTGACATAATCACAAATGTAGGTAGGCGGTCGAGAAGCATTAAAAAATAAAACGATTGGCCATAATCCACGTAGCCTCAACATTATGATATACGAATTGCTGTAGGCGCTTGCGGGAACATACCCCCGGGCGTTGAAAGCCTGCCTTTCAACCACTAAGAATCCTCAGACTCCGGATCTATAGGCAACGGACAAATCTTGCTGAATGATCTGCGTAACAGACCACTACAAGTCTTGACGTCTGCCACTCTGACTACGCCGTCTGTCCCTGGATACGTAGCAACGATCCGACCCATTTTCCACTTGAGTGGGGGGAGGTTGTCTTCCTTTAACAGGACCAAAGAATTCAGCTTCAAGGAGCCCTTGCATGCTCGCCATTTCGTGCGAAGTTGGAGTTCCGATATGTATTCCTTGCTCCATCTACTCCAAAAATGTTGTCGGAGAAGCTCAATACGCTCAAATCGATTCAGAGAATTGATGGACTGGTCTCGATAATCAGGTGACGGCAGCGATGTCATAGGACGTCCAATCAAAAAGTGTCCGGGTGTGAGCGGCGTCAGATCCTCGGGGTTCGATGATAACGGCGTCAGTGGTCTGGAGTTCAAAATTGCTTCAACCTGAACCATCATGGTGTATAGCTCTTCGTAGGTAAGGTTACAAAGGCCCAGCACTCTGACTAAGTGATGCTTGGTTGATTTAACACCAGCCTCCGCAAGGCCAGCGAAATGAGGGGAATATGCAGGAATAAAGTGAAATTTAATTCCTTCTTTAGCCATTTCCTCAGATAGCGAATCGCAACTCGCCTTAAGAAACCTAGAAAGGTCATTAGATGCACCAACAAATGAGGTGCCATTATCTGAGTAGATATTTGTCGGCTTTCCTCTACGTGAGATGAACCTCTTTAATGCCATAATGAAAGTATTGCTTGTTAAATCACCGACTAATTCAAGATGAATTGATTTTGTAGAAAAACAAACGAAAATAGCTATATAAACTTTTACTAATTTACAGCCACGACCTTGTCGAACAGCTGACTGAATAGGACCTGCATAGTCCAAGCCTATATTTTCAAAAGGAAAACCTGCTAGAAGTCGCTGCTGTGGTAAATCTCCCATAATAGGACTTACAGTTTTACCTCTAAATCGGCAACAACGAACACATTGTTTACAGCTCATCCTAGCTAAATTGCGACCTCGTATGGGCCAGTAGGTATCTCGTATCGACGCCAACAATAACTGGGGTCCAGCGTGAAACAATCTTTTATGCTCATAATTAAAAAGTAACTTAGAAAAATGATGGCTAGATTGAATAAGAATCGGGTGCTTTTTAACATAAGGAAAATCTGAATGTTGTAATCTACCTCGAATTCGCATTATATTATTCTCGTCTAGAAAAACGTTAAACTTATTTAATTCACTTTTCTTGGGTAACGATTTATTATTAAGTAGTAATTTATAGTCTTTAAAAGATTGCCTTTGAGATAAACATATAATAAAATTTAAAGCCCTTTCTAGTTCATGCACAGAAAGAGGACCGCGAATAGGTTGTTTTCTACATGCGTCAATAAAACGTAAAACATAGGCGACTGTTCGCTGAAGTCTTAAAAAGTTTGAAAACCGTGTAAAATTAATCAATTCATCAAATTTATTGTTATTGAATAAAACATGCAAGGTGACATCTAATTTCATTTCAGGCAAAATTTCATCATTAAAATTCATTAATTTGGAAGGCCAATAAGAAATTTCATTCATTAAAAAACTAGGACCGGACCACCAATCATCTAAACTAGGTAATAAATTAATGTCTACTCCACGAGACAAATGATCAGCAGGGTTTTGGTCAATTGGAACATGTCTCCACTCACAGCCACCAGTCTTATCTAAAATCTCGGCAACCCTGTTACGAACGAACGGCTGTAATTTATTTGGTAACATTTTTAGCCACCCTAAAACAATAGTGGAGTCAGTCCAAAAGAAAGTGCGTCGCGCGCTGACTCGTAATGCTGCTACAACCTTTTCAAAGATGCGAACACCTACAAGAGCACCGCATAGCTCAAGTCTGGGTATGGTCGTCGGCTTGAGTGGCGCAACTCTGCTTTTGGCTAACAATAAACGCACTAAAACCTGTCCCTGCTTATCAACGCTTCTTACATACAGACAAGCGCCGTAGGCGCGTTCAGACGCATCAGTAAAAATGTGAAATTCTAAAAACTCATAACAATCAATTAAAACTCGACGTGGAATATGAATTTCTTTTAATTTAGGTAAATTAATAATCATTTCATTCCAAAGCTTACTAATGTCCGGTGATAGCATTTCATCCCAAGATAATTTTTTTTTAACCATAACTTCTGAAGGTATATTTTCATAACAATTACACACGGAGCCAATAATCCAAGCGGATCAAAAACTTGTGAAACAATCGAAAGCATGTCACGTTTTGTGTTATTAAAATTAACTGACTGACTTATTGGAAAACAAAGGTAATCTGACAGTGGCTGCCAACCTAGGCCTAAGGTTTTGGTTGACTCAAATCCACCAACATTCAAATCCAGTGAAGACTGGGGAAAGTCAGAACCAATTACCAATTGTATGTCATTCGACTTCCACTTTCTTAGATTCATCTGCGCTGAAGCGAGAGTTGAAGTAACTTTATGACGCAACTCTTTAACCTTATTGATGTCATCTCCTCCGGTGAGCAAGTCATCCACGTAAAAGTCGTGGAGGATGACGTCACCAATCTCCTTATCAACACACTCTAGCCCTAACTGCCGAAGACACCGGGTTGCTAGGTAAGGAGCGCTGGCCATGCCGTAGGTCACGGTATTAAGTTGATAAGCGCGTATTGGAGTTGACGGATTATCACGCCAAATAATTTGTTGAAGATACCTATCATTTGGATGAACAACTATCTGCCGGTACATTTTCTCAACATCAGCAGCTATGATGTACTTATGTTGTCTAAAACGCAACAGGATCGATAAAAGGTCATCCTGTACCACGGGTCCAATCATCTGGATATTATTAATAGAAATACCAGTGTTGGTTAAACTACTTGCATTAAAGACCACCCTTAACTTAGTGGTGGCGCTGCTTTCGCGCAGAACTCCGTGATGCGGAATGTAAAACGCTTGATCATCAATAGTTTTACATCTAGACATATGACCTAAAGTTTCATATTCCATAATGAACTCTTTGTACATATTACAAAATTGAGTTTTAGATTTAAATCTACGTTCCAAAGAAGCAAAACAATGTTTGGCTCTTGACAAAGATTCGCCTAAATTGTCCGGGGAACATTTTAAAGGAATCCTAACACAAAATTGACCATTTTCCAAACGAGTAGTGTTTTTCATAAAATGCTCCTCGCATAGCTTCTCCTCTGAGGAATATGGAGACGAAGTACACACTTCTTCAAGTTGCCAAAACTTTGTGAGTTGTTGATCAACATTAAAATTTAATTCATCGTCACAGTC
The DNA here is from genome assembly GCA_964057025.1 of Standfussiana lucernea. Classification (NCBI taxonomy): domain Eukaryota; kingdom Metazoa; phylum Arthropoda; class Insecta; order Lepidoptera; family Noctuidae; genus Standfussiana; species Standfussiana lucernea. Next base: position 10,002,332 of record OZ059811.1, read on the forward strand.
TGAACACACCTTTATAAAATTACATTTTAAAATTTTAGAAGAAATACAACTGTTAATTGGGCCGGAGACCAACCAACCCAATTTAGTCTCACAAAGAATTGGTTGCCCATCACCCAACTTAATTCGTTGAGATTCCAATAAATCCCAAAAGATGTCAGCACCCAGCAACATATCGACAGGCGCCGGTGAGTAAAAGTTGGGATCTGCGAGACAAACATCAGACGGAATTTTAATTTTTAACAAGTTAACTTGCTTACTTGGAATCTTATCGGTGATGGATGGGAGAACAAAACAATTAATATCCATGCTAAAATTGTTATTTAAAGATTTTATTGATAAAGCACACATTTTATTGATAAAAGATGACGAGTTGTTAACACCTATAATAGAATTGTTTACAGTCTTGGCAGTCAAACCTAGCTGGTGGTATAACCTCTCAGTCATGAGACATGACGTGCTGCCACTGTCAAGCACAGCACGAGCAACATACTGCTGACCATTAATACTCATGACCTTGACGAGTGCAGTGGACAATAACACGTCGCCGTGTTCTACACTCGCGGACAGCGACACACCGGTACCTATACCTACAGTAGTGGGATGAGTGGAGACAGTCGCACTGCCATTTTTATCAATAACAACACTGCTAGCAGAAGCACCACTAGCGTCTGACTTCAAGGATTTATCAACGTGAACAATAGTGTTGTGTTTACGACGGCATATTTTACAACCTGGCTTTTTGCAATTGTTTGCATAATGTCCCAGATTAAAACAGTTGTAACAAACTTTGTATTTAGGTAATAACTTTAAACGAGCTTCATTGCTCAACGATAAAAACTGAGAACAACTACTTAACTTATGATCACCGTTACACATAACACAATTCTTAGGCTTATTCGAAACACCATCATCCTGTTTACTAGAACTTTCACCTGAATTATTTTTATTAGAATCCTGTACTAACATTGACCTAACCTTGTTTGAATTTTTAACTGTGTGTGAGTGTTTAGTATTCGTAGAAGTTTCCATTTCGAACGTTTCTAATATCTCAGCACGGTTTTTAATAAAAGTTATAAATAGTTCAAACGTAACTTTAGAATTCTTGTCCAGGCGGCCCTTATACTCACCCCATTCACGATATGTTTTGCTATCTAATTTATGTGTGACAATATGAATGAGTAAAGTATCCCAATGATTAACAGGTTCATTTAAGGATTCTAGGGCACGTATGTTTTTGTTAACAACATCAAGTAAACCCTTTAAATTAACTGAAGACTCCTTTTGAAGGGTGTCGATTTGAAATAATGCAGAAACATGATGTTGGATAAGCAGGTGTTTGTTATCAAACCGCTCACAGAGAAGATTCCACGCTACCGAATAATTTGCAGAAGAAAACTGAATTGAGTTGATCACCACAGCAGCAGACCCTTCTAGGGATGACCTCAAATAGTGAAATTTATTTATTTCATCCATATCGTCGTTTGAGTGGATGAGACTAACAAATGTGTCGTGAAACTCTAACCAGTTAGTATAAGAACCACTGAATTTCGGCAACTGAATAGTCGGTAATTTAACAAACTTATGATTGCTAGAACGCGACATTACATCACAATTATCATTAGAATCTCCTTTCCTATTATCGTCCAACATTTGTTGAGCTTTAGATAGGGTTTTGTAATAAAGAGATTCAAACTCCTCGCGTTCCGACATCTGACCATCCAAGTCATCTGTGCTACACTCCAGCATTAATTGCACCCCATCATATTGCGCATACAACGCCTCGAGTCTAGTAAAACGTAATTGCAACTCGCTTACCTCAGTAGGGCTCAAGGAAGAAGGATTCAAAGAATTTAGATAGTTTGAGAACATTGTCACCTTTCCTTTGCAACTCGCTCGTTTCCTAACGAGATCTTTATTGTCCTTATTTAATTCCTTATCCTCTGGCATTGCGTAAGCTGGTGCAATCAACCTGGAATGTATATAAATAAAGTTATAGCAACGTTTAAATTAATGAAGCAGCCTGAAATACGTACATGATTAAAATACACTAACTTTAGAGTGAATTTACATAAATAATGATTTAGAATTTATAATAAACCATGCGTCTTGACGGTTATATTGTACTAAACTTTAATAATAACACTGCAATTGCAATGATTTCTATTGTCTACCTGTGCTAACTAATATGATTACATAACTGTCTCAATAACTGTAAAATTATTACACCGTAAAGCAAAATAATGCAGTTGCTATAAAGAACTACTCTTTAACAATGTGTAAATAACAAAACTGAACAATAATTACTGATCAGTTAATAATTATATTACAATTTGTAACCACTCACAGAACAAAGAAAAATGACAATAGGTATTTCGTACTAACCTGGCTATTAACGGCTGACTTACACTAATTATACCTGTTAAATAGAGTGTTGGGTACACAAATTTAATAATAAATACGCCTTTTCTCAGCTATTAAGTATCCAGACCACGTAAATTCCAATAATCCTCTGAATGACGTAGCAGAATTCACCGGCCACGCCGGGCGTCGACTATAATTTTTGATGTACACCAATTCTTCAATCCCTTTATAACAATTCGCTGATCGGAGTAAATATTCTTCAAATCTCCACATCCAGGCGTCGAAGGACCATGTGCGGGATTGATCCAGGTATAATTTCGGGAAGAGAGAAAAAATGCGTTGCTTGATTGAATGTGCAATTTTATTCTGACATAATCACAAATGTAGGTAGGCGGTCGAGAAGCATTAAAAAATAAAACGATTGGCCATAATCCACGTAGCCTCAACATTATGATATACGAATTGCTGTAGGCGCTTGCGGGAACAGGTAGGTGTTTTAGTTTTACCTGCTTCAAAATTGAAAATTAAATTTGGAAAATCTTTCTGGTGTGCAAGAAATGTACGAAGATGGACGAAGTAAAAGTATGTAAGGATCCTAATAAGTGGCGTTCTATACTTGGTTTTTGCTTACGCCTCGGAGAAAATGGCGTGAGTTTATTTATACAGATATTTGTGTTATTGTATCTTTGTGGAAATTTTAGATGTGCGACATTTACAATTAGCACTATTCCCGTGTGGTGGGTAACCCACGCCCTCTCACACAGACCTGTATCCTAGACGTGAGAACGTTGTAAACAGTGCTTATGCTACAACCTTGAGAACATCATAGGCTGGTGGGTTTTTGTGGCAATGGTTCAACATAAGTTTGAGGGGCAAAGGGGTGGGGGTGGTGGGTTGTGAACCGCCATTTTGTGTCCGCATTGCAGCAAAACTGGGCGTAACAGCTTAGGGGTGAATATCTATTCTCTATTCACACAAAGGGAACAATGTGAAGTAATAAATCATTTGACGCCTCCCTTACAATACGAGGAATACAATAGGAGCTTTCTAAAATGTTATTGTTAACACCGGGAGGCCGGGAGGGGACGCCCTAGAGGGGCATGCACTGATCTTATTGGTGATGTCATTCAGCAAGGTCAGGTGCGTGGTGCTCGCAATCAGCTGCGTGTTTGACCAGATGTATGAACGTGGATAAAACTAAAGGAGTGTGTTAGGATCGCAGCAGGTGGCGTTCTGTGGTTTCACCCCCGTGAGAAACAAACTGATTTCAAGTTATGTGTTTTAAAATATTATTGTCATAATGTTTCAGGGCCTTAAATGATTAGCAGTGTCACCCCTTCGTCTGACTCTACACCCGATTTGGCGTTCGCGACACCTGCTCGTCGCGACCTGCCGGTTTCCTTTGTGCTCTGAGAGCACCCCTCGTCTGCCGAGCTACACGGGTGCGATCCTTCCAGCCACGGAAGCCGGAACAAAGGACCTTGCGGACTACTTACAATGAAGGTAAGCGATCTTGAATTTTTGGAATAGGTATTTAGGCAGACTGTTGTAAAAAAATGTTGACTATCAAATTTTGACATGGTTTTCATTTGGAATTTGAGTAACATGAACACTGTGGAGCTGATTTTATTGTGATAAATATTATAAGTTTATCTTGGACATTACTGATACCGGTGTTGGAACAACATCGTGAGGAAACCTGGACTTATATTATATGTAAGTCTGAAATCGGCAGCCCGCCTTGAGCATGCGTGGTGATCAATGCCTTCTCTGCTCGAGAAGGGGTCTTTGCACTGCAATGGGATATTAAAAGGCTGGTATTGTTATCAATATTTTTAATCAGCAAATAAACTTGTTATTCGCTTGTGTTTTCAGGTCTCTGGTGGACGAGCATCGACGCCTACACACATCTCGATGCGGCCATGTCTTCAGTGCAGCACCCTTCAATTGCTGAATATGAGGAGTTGGTCCGTCGTGGTAGACTCTGCACTTCTGCAGCCCTGTACTACACACACAACATAACACAAGGTCAGTGTATAAGCAGTTTATTCGTTTTCATTTTTCTAGCTCTATCAGCCTTTTTAAAGTCTGCTTCCAGTCTAACCGCATGCAGTTTAGTGATTTTACCGAGGTCGTCGAAGGGATAGTCGTCACCTTTTTCCGCAGTAATGAAAAAGTGACCTAGGCGAAGGTAGCGAGTTGAATTTGTTGAGTGACGGATCCCCAACAGCCAACAGCCGTGCGAAATGGAAGGAGTGGAGGCAGGCCCTGGTCCAGAAGTCGGACAGTATATTCTAATACGTTAACAATCTTTCCATACACAAAAGAACATGAAATAAGTAGACGTACAAGCTGACAACTCCATGTGAACCATATGATAATTTTTAACACACAACTTTTCACATTACAGGTCCTGTCTGACAAACGCCTACATCGATGGGGTGTAAGTGGCTCGATCACTATCTGCGAAGCCAAAGTCAACCTCACCTGCCCGCGGTGCACCCTGCAATCGACAAACGAGGCCCTGGCGAACCTCCGGTCCCTGTACTGGGTTTTTATATTAAAAAAATATATTTTAATATATAAAACAAAATAACGACACATCTAAAATGTTATAATAATTGTAGTTCATAAAGAAAAATAATCATTTAGGCTAAGATTTAATATAAGTTAGGTTAGGTATTTGGTGTTTTATTTATCCTCTTCATCCTATAGACATCTAGTCGTGAAGAAGTAAGTATAGAAGAGATATACAAATGCTGCACCGACCGATACACTGGGATAAAGCAGCAGAGCGATGATGAATGGAGACCGGATTATATGCAACTTATAATCTTCGAAATCATCATCAACATCTGCCTTTCTTTTCCCAACTTTGTTGGGCTTTGCTTCCAGTCTTACCGGATGCAGCTGAATACCAGAATTTTACATGCAGCGACTGCTTATCTGACCTCCACAACCCAGTTAATTCTGTAAAATACGATACCCCTTGGTAAGACTGGTTGTCAGACTATCGCGTCACTGACTACCTGTAACGACTGTCAAAGATCTACAAATGACAGCCGGGACCAACACATTAAAATCTATACTAATATTATAAAGCTAAAGTGTTTGTTTGGTTGAACGCGCTTAATCCCAGGAACTACTGGTTCGAATTGAAAAATTATTTTAGTGTTGGATAGCCCATTTATCGAGGAAGGCTATAGAACAAACGCCAAAACGTAGCTTACTTAAAATAAGTAGAAGGTTAGAACTGTAGCAGCCACATCTCTAGGCTTAGACAGACTTGTGCTCCGTGTTTAGATGAATATTGTGTATATTGTCCCACTGCTGGGCAAAGGCTTCTCCCGTAGTCTTCTACTATTCTTTCCGTGCGATTTTCTTCGGCCAATCTCTCACAAATGCCTCTAAGGCCTAGGACACGAAGTCAGCGGGACCGCACGGCGCTAGAGCGACGTAGTGTTGTGTTACGAGAAATTAGTATCTTTGTTCGCGAACGAAAAGTTTAAACAGCGACGACCACATCTGTTTGATACTGATTCCTTCTTAAAGTTTGATTTTTTTCGGTCGTTAATAAAAAGCGAAAAAAGAATACTACAGCTCAACACTACGTCAATGCAGACGCGCGGGCACCGCTAGATTGGCACGCACCGCTCGTACGCCGCTCGCCGCCCGCTCCCCGCGCCGCTGCCTTCGAAGCCAGTTCCATATCGATGTATGCATTGAAACGCACCGCTCCCCGCGTCGCCGCTGCCGACGCCCCGCTCCCGCTGACTTCGTGCCCAAGGCCTAAGTCGTCACGCCAGCGTTTTCTAGGTCTCTCTCGGCGACACCTGTCTTCTGGCACCCACTGTGATTACTATATAACATCAAAATGGCGCTTTATTAATTTCGTACCCACTTGGGTTTACCAGGTTAGGCACTAATTAACTTTAATTAGTGCCTAACCTGGTGTCACAGTTTGTATGCCACCCATGGGCCTCTGAATTGGCTTGACATGCCGTCGAAAAATATCTCTCAGGCGATTCTGGTTTCTTTACGATATTTTCTTTCACCGTAGCAAGTATTAATTATACACTCAAATTCAAAGCATTTATTTCAATTAGACCAATACAGGCACTTTTAAATGTCAAAACACAAAAAAAAACTAACCTACAGTCCCAGTCACAGGGCATAATAACTTGTGAAAGTACTGTAGTTACACAAATGAATCCGAAAAACCAGAGTTGCGTGTCTTGGCTTGAATGCGAGACCTATGACTTGGCAGTGGCGCTTCCAGAATATATATGGTGTAAGAGACATCGACACACAAACGACTACCTACATGGGAGTTTTTCCATGGGTTTTAAAAATAAATACAGCCCATTCCTACAAAATCCAATTCCACGGTCCATTTACACAGTCGAAATGTATGGAACAGCAGTTTTCTTTAGTATCTCTACCAGCGTCGGACATAAGTTGCCCTTCATTTTGCTGAACTGGGTCTATTTGGCACAGCCTTTTTTTATATGGCCACTCGCAGCTTGCCAACTTGCTAAGGTTGGTTTACTGCTTAACCGGACTATTCTGTGGTGTCAAATGAATTTAAGGCCCCCAGCCAGGGCTTACAAACTAAGTTACAAATTATATAACCGCTCGCTAAGGGCACCCCTGTGGGGCTCGGACCTCGGCTTAGGGCGTCATTTTGGGGAGGGCAGCAAATGGGGACAGGCTGGGTCATAATATTATTATTTAGGGAATTTAAAGCTACTTGCTCAGCGGCGCGGGCTGGTTCGTTAGGCAAGAGTCGGGTGAGGGCGTTACGAGGGCGTCGCGGTGGGCCTCGGCGGTGAGTCCGGAAAACGGAACGCGGTCTGTATTTGTTTTTACGAACTGTACTGGTTTCCCTACGGCTTTCTTGTAGGAGGGTGATATTTTGCGCAGCCATGAGACACACAATACTTATATTTTTTTTTGTTTTGTTTAGATGTAAGTTTTATTTTGATAATTTTTGTTGTTTTCTTTTGTAATTTTGTGTGCACTTGGCGCATCTGCCAAATAAACCTATTTTTAACCGTCTTCAAAAAAAGGAGGAGGTTCTCAATTCGGTTGTATTTTTTTTTGTGTTAGTTACCTGATATCTTCGTCCTTTATGAACCGATTTGAAAAATTCTTCTTTTATCTGGAAGGATGTACTTTCCGATTGGTCCATAGAAATTTCATCAAAATCGGTTCAGTAGGTTGGTTTTTAAATCAAAATAGCTGGAAAAATATGTCATCCGAGTACGAGTAAAAGAAATTGATACTTGACAAGAATTTGTGTGAGATAGGATAACTAAAAAGGGTCAAATCAAATCAAATCTCATGTTAGAAGCCTGTAATCTCATGTAAGAAAAGTTTTTTGCAAAAAAATAGCCGACTTCCAAAAAAACAAAAAAAAAAATAATGGAAAATAACTTTACATTCAAACGAAACAAACAATAGCCACCACATAACGAAACAAACAATAGCCACCGACTTCCGAAAGTAAAGTTAGTTTTCCATTTTTTTTTTGTTTTTTTGGAAGTCGGCAATTTTTTTGCAAAAAAGTTTTCTTTCATCTGACATGAGATTACAGGCTGATGTAAAAGGATCATCATTCATTTGAAACCGGATTATATGCAAATGTACATTAGCATATGTGCATATATTGTTATGCATGGTTTTAAAAGGTGATTTATTTGGGTGTTATCTAAATGGTTAGCATAGTATTCGTATTTTTGTGAGCAGAAATAGCCAATTGATCAGCAACTCATGGCCAGCAAATATTCCAAAATCAATCAGCAATTTATGTCATTCTGTATGGCTGAAATTATTTTTGTACTGCATATTAATTATATTATTTATGCTGCAATGAGCTGCTCCTGTTTAATAAAATTTTGGTAAGCACTCAGAGGGTAAGCAAAAAAATTCATTTTGAGCTGCATATAAAAGTAGCAAAAATACTTTACTTGAAATCACAAAAACCACACAAATCTCTTCAAAACACGTTGTTACCACTGCAATTTGACGCATTTATACTCGCACGCGATTGGCTCCTCGTGTCACGCGCCTGCACTTACTCCGCCCACTTGTAACGTACATTGCCGATTTTTCAACAAAAACGCAATCCAATTAGTTATTTTGCGCACAATGTTTTAAATATGCACACAAATCAAATACACTGCTTATAGACATGTTTTCTCTGCTGATCAATCATGAAATCTTGCTGATCAAGTAGTTATTTTGCGTAAGCTGCCTATTTATGATTTAATTTTTGACCATTCTCAAAATTATTTGCAGAACAAGGATTGCTGCCTGATTTTTTAAATTGCAAAATCTTTGTATGCCGACCAAATTATTTAAATGCTGTTTTTTTGTGACTCACCAAATTTTATAATTGCGATTCAGATATTAATTACTTCTCTTAATATTTTAGCTAAAATAAGCATGTCGTGCGTATTTGGACATGTTACTTTTCATTTAAACTTTTCCTAACTTTTTTTTTCCCTATTGATGTACTTAATTTAAAATATTTAAGCATGTATAATCTAATGACACCTAATGGGTCACTTATAAATTTGTATGCCATAATCATGACAAAACATAGCGCACCCCCTATTTATGTAAACACCTATGTTTCACAAATAAACTGATTGATTGATTGATTGTAAAATCGGAAAAAGTGTGCTAGAGTACCTAACCAGATGTAGAGCGATAGGTTTCAAATTATAAAAATAATTAAATGAATGTAACGCATGTTACTAAAAGAGTGATGGATATTAATGTTGATGGACGGAGAGGGAGAGGAAGACCACAGAAAAGATGGATGGATTTTGTGAGGAATGATAATATGAAAGAGAAAGGAGTAAATGATGCCGTGACGTCTGACAGGGGAGAATGGAAGAAGAAAACGTATTGCGCCGACCCCAAGTAGAATGGGACAAGGGCAGGAAATTGATGATAAATAATATCTCCAATAATAGGAGGCTTAATCGTACTACCTACAAATAATTTTTAATAGTATTTAGTTTAGAAAAAAAAGCGCTTGTATCTCGTCGAAATTGTAGAAAATAAAAAAAAAACTATATTTTTAGAATAGAATAGAATATTCATTTACAGCCCGTTCACACGACGACGATTAGTTTTTTTTTGAAGTATCGTCTTTTTTCACGATCCGACATTTTTTTTGACGGCGGCAATGCTCTTTAAATGCCCGTGTTCACACGCATCACGCATCGTGAAAAATAACGGTCACGACTTAAATCACGTATCGTCTTTTAAAAATCGCTTTTTGTGACGAATTCGCTGATGCGCTCGCTCCCGAAAAAACACGGAACTAATCTTTCTTTAGTTATCATGTGGTTAGTGCCTAACCTGGTGTCAAAGTTTTTATGCCGCCCATGGGCCTCTGAGTTGGCATTACATGCCGTCGAAAACTATCTCTCAAGTATGCTGGTTTCCTCACGATGTTTTGACATGTTACTTTTCATTTAAACTTTTCCTAACTGTAAAATCGGAAAAAGTGTGCCAGAGTACCTACCTAAGCAGATGTAGAGCGATTGGTTTCAAATTATAAAAATAATGAAATGAATGAAACGCATGTTACTAAAAGAGTGATGGATATTAATGTTGATGGACGGAGAGGGAGAGGAAGACCACAGAAAAGATGGATGGATTGTGTGAGGAATGATATTATGAAAGAGAAAGGAGTAAATGATGCAGTGACGTCTTCACCGAAGTAAGTGATAATTAACAGAAAAAATGTGAACACCAATTTGTTTATTTTTTTGCCGGATCGTGACAAAACACGATTCCGTATGCAATTTGAACGTCCATCCGTCATGACGTATAGTGTTTTATTACGGATCGTCATTGTAGATTAATAATTATTAATTTAAGCAGTGATAGCTTAGTGGTGTGACCGTTGGACTGCCAAGTCATAGGTCTCGAGTTCGAACCCAGGACACGCACCTCTTCCACTGCGAGGATCGACCGGAGGACACGGTGGAGCATACAGTGGAGGTCTGCCCCGCTTGGGCGGAGCAACGCCGTGTCCTCCTAGCGGCGATCGGCGGCGCGTCCGGCCCTGGTTCGAGCCATGGTCCGGAGCGAGACGGAATGGGAAGCCGTCACCTCCTTTTGCGAAGCAGTCATGCTAGCAAAGGAGGAGGCGGAACGTGAGAGAGAGCGTTCCTCCTCACGTCCCAGCCGCCGCGGGAGACGCACCGGGCGTCGGGGGCCACCGTAGACGCGGGCCTGTGGACGGTGAGCTAAGGGCTAGCTCGCCGTCCCTCCGTCTTAGGAAGACAGGCCGTGTCGACGGCGCGTTCGTGTTTCACGCGCGCCTCAAAGAGATGTCAGCATAGGGAAGGGGCCCGCAAGGGCCGATGCCTGCCGGGTGCTGCGGGTTGTTCGAAAGAGATACCGCGGCCCCGGAACACAAAGGGCGATGAAGGAACATGGGTGGGTTTTAGTCAGTAAGAGTCTGACACACCCTCCCGCTCAGCCCAGAGCGGGAGAAGTCATTTGATGATTTCCCATCCGAAAAAAAAAAAAAAAAAGGACACGCACCTCTGATTTTTCGGAATCATGTGCTTATTGAATAATTATCACTTGCTTCGGTGAAGGAAAACATCGTGAGGAAACCAGCATACCTGAGAGATATTTCTCGACGGCATGTAAAGCCAAGTCAGAGGCCCATGGGCGGCATAAAAACTCTGACACCAGGTTAGGCACTAACCACACGATAAAGAAAGAAGTGTAGATATTTACAGTAAGGTGGTGGTTTTTAATCGACTTCTAAAACAGGAGGGGAGAGATTTCTCTGTGATTACTGTACCGATTTTCAAGATACTTTTTTAACATGGTGGGAAGAAGTTTGCGTGGTGGTCCCATATTTTTTTTTTAACTTTACTTGGGTTTTTTTTTTAACGTCGCCCCACTCTAGGAATTTCTCCTGTAGCGTGGATGCGTTTCCAACATTTAAACTCACATACACAAACAACCAACCAGATCCGGAACAACTATCTGTAGGCCATACAATTAATATTTGTACCGTGCGGGGATTGAACCCGAGACATGCAGCGCAGCAGTCAATCGCTCAGCCACTGCGCCAACCGTGCCGTCAAGTTTACGAGGTGTCTTCTATAATACGTATATTTCTTCTTCGTCCATGTTCATGGCATGATGATATCATAATATTCAACATGTCGTTACAAAGTAAAATTTACATATGGCAAGAATTTGTGTAAGATATCTCAACATTCTCATCTAAACAGGGCAAAATTTAAAACGATCAAAGGTAATTAAGTCAATGAAAACAAAAACATCGACTTCCAAAAGTAACATAGATACATATATATATTATATCGAAGATTTTAATTGATGTTGGTTCTGGCTGTCATTTGTAGATCTTTGACAGTCGTTACTGGTAGTCAGTGGCCCGAAAGTCTGACTACCAGTCTTACCAAGGGGTATCGTATTTTACAGTACTAACTGGGTTGTGGAGGTCAGATAGGAAGTCGCTGCATGTAAAATTCTGGTATTCAGCTCCATCAGGTAAGACTGGAAGCAAAACCCAACAAAGTTGGGAAGAGAAAGGCAGATGTTGATGATGATTTCGAAGATTATAAGTTGCATATAATCCGGTCTCCATTCATCATCGGTCTCCTGCCTTATCCCAGTGTATCGGTCGGTGCAGCATTTGTATATCTCTTCTATACTTACTTCTTCACGACTAGATGTCTATAGGATGAAGAGGATAAATAAAACACCAAATACCTAACCTAACTTATATTCAATCTTAGCCTAAATGATTTTTTTTCTTTATGAACTACAATTATTATAACATTTTAGATGTGTCGTTATTTTGTTTTATATATTAAAATATATTTTTTTAATATAAAAACCCAGTACAGGGACCGGAGGTTCGCCAGGGCCTCGTTTGTCAATTGCAGGGTGCACCGCGGGCAGGTGAGGTTGACTTTGGCTTCGCAGATAGTGATCGAGCCACTTACACCCCATCGATGTAGGTGTTTATCAGACAGGACCTGTAATGTGAAAAGTTGTGTGTTAAAAATTATCATATGGTTCACATGGAGTTGTCAGCTTGTACATCTACTTATTTCATGTTCTTTTGTGTATGGAAAGATTGTTAACGTATTAGCATATACTGTCCGACTTCTGGACCAGGGCCTGCCTCCACTCCTTCCATTTCGCACGGCTGTTGGCTGTTGGGGATCCGTCACTCAACAAATTCAACTCGCTACCTTCGCCTAGGTCACTTTTTCATTACTGCGGAAAAAGGTGACGACTATCCCTTCGACGACCTCGGTAAAATCACTAAATTTCATGCGGTTAGACTGGAAGCCGACTTTAAAAAGACTTTTGATGACATGCGACTACGCTTTGAATTAAAAAAAAATTATAGAGCTAGAAAAAAGAAAACGAAAAAACTGCTTATACACTGACCTTGTGTTATGTTGTGTGTGTAGTACAGGGCTGCAGAAGTGCAGAGTCTGCCACGACGGACCACCTCCTCACATTCAGCAATTGAAGGGTGCTGCACTGAAGACATGGCCGCATCGAGATGTGTGTAGGCGTCGATGCTCGTCCACCAGAGACCTGAAAACACAAGCGAATAACAACTTTATTTGCTGATTAAAAATATGAATAAAAGAAAAGAAAGAAAAGAAAAAGTATTAATTATTCGTCTCGCACTGGACAAAACAAAGTGGTATTTTGACAATAAAACGAAGATTAAAAAAAAAAGAAAACTTAAAAACAGATTAAAATAAAACTAACTAAACTGGTCCTGTACGAGGCCAAAAGGCACCTATCTCAGCGTGGTGCTGTAACATTAGAAAAAGTCACAGCGCTGGTATTCTGATAGGGCCCAAAGTGATGCCAGTGATGCAATAACAATACCAGACTTTTAATATCCCATTGCAGTGCAAAGACCCCTTCTCGAGCAGAGATGGCATTGATCACCACGCCTGCTCAAGACGGGCTGCCGATTTCAGACTTACATATAATATAAGTCCAGGTTTTCTCACGATGTTGTTCCAACAGCTGTATCAGTAATGTCCAAGATAAACTTATAATATTTAATACAGTAAAATCAGCTCCACAGTGTTCATGTTACTCAAATTCCAAATTAAAACCATGTCAAAATTTGATAGTCAACATTTTTTTACAACAGTCTGCCTAAATACCTTTTACAAAAATTCAAGATCGCTTACCTTCATTGTAAGTAGTCCGCAAGGTCCTTTGTCCCGGCTTCCGTGGCTGGAAGGATCACAACCGTCTAGCTCGGCAGACGTGGGGTGCTCTCAGTGCACAAAGGAAACCGGCAGGGCGCGACGAGCAGGTGTCGCGAACGCCAAATCGGGTGTAGAGTCAGACGAAGGGGTGACACTGCTAATCCTTTAAGGCCCTGAAACATTATGACAATAATATTTTTAAACACATAACTTGAAATCAGTTTGTTTCTCACGGGGGTGAAACCACAGAACGCCACCTGCTGCGATCCTAACACACTCCTTTAGTTTTATCCACGTTCATACATCTGGTCAAACACGCAGCTGATTGCGAGCACCACGCACCTGACCTTGCTGAATGACATCACCAATAAGATCAGTGCATGCCCCTCTAGGGCGTCCCCTCCCGGCCTCCCGGTGTTAACGATAACATTTTAGAAAGCTCCTATTGTATTCCTCGTATTGTAGGGGAGGCGTCAAATGATTTATTACTTCACATTGTTCCCTTTGTGTGAATAGAGAATAGATATTCACCCCTAAGCTGTTACGCCCAGTTTTGCTGCAATGCGGACACAAAATGGCGGTTCACAACCCACCACACCCACCCCTTTGCCCCTCAAGCTTATGTTGGACCGTTGCCACAAAAACCCACCAGCCTATGATGTTCTCAAGGTTGTAGCATAAGTACTGTTTACAACGTTCTCACGTCTAGGATACAGGTCCGTGTGAGAGGGCGTGGGTTACCCACCACACGGGAATAGTGCTAATTGTAAATGTCGCACATCAAAAATTTCCACAAAGATACAATAACACAAATATCTATATAAATAAACTCACGCCATTTTCTCCGAGGCGTAAGCAAAAACCAAGTAAACGCCACTTATTAGGATCCTTACATACTTTTACTTCGTCCATCTTCATACATTTCTTGCACACCAGAAAGATTTTCCAAATTTAATTTACAATTTTGAAGCAGGTAAAACTAAAACAACTACCTTAATTAGTCCAAGTCTGAGGTCCCTGGGCCTTCGGATCCGGCTCGAAGGACCAACTCGTCGGTCGCGGCTGACGACGGCGGCGTACTGAGGGCACAAAGGAAGTCTGGTCTAGATATTTCCCGTACTGCGCAGGTCACGCATTGACGATCAATACTCCGTTGTTACATATGGCTATACAAGTATACAGTGGTACAAGGATGTTTAAACGTTGTGAAAGGGGCGCTGTAGGTTAACATTTATGAAACAGTATTCAAAAACATGATGTTAGCGTTAGTTCCAATTTTGGCCACTCGCAAAAGTAACCGTGCAGTAATACACACATCAAAAGTATCTAGGGATCAACATATATTTTTGCAATAACTTTTCTCCTGATTGATATTAATTAAAATTTTCTTTAAGGATTCATCAAATAAAGTGTTTTCGTTTGTCACAGTAACGATAAACCAAGTCACCTTTGCATTAATAAAGAAATTTGCCATTTTCCTAATAAAGGGATTTTTGACATTTGAACCACTAACATTAAAGTTCGAAAAAAAGACTGAAATAACAGTTTTCTTTAAAATTTTATTGGGTAACTTAAACAATTAATAATCCGTGTTTCTACCGCGAACACTAACAACACAAGAACATCGGTTTGGCATACTCAAAATGAGTTCATCCAAATCACGCTGTGGAATGGCCGCCCATGTTCGTTGCAACAACAAAAAAAGGTCTTCTTGCGACTGGATACCCTCCATATTCGGCAGAGCTCTTCTCTGTAGCATATCCCATGCATGCTCAATCGGGTTCAAGTCTGGCGACTGAGCAGGCCAGGGCAGGACATTGATGTTAGCTGCGGCGAGAGTCTGTCTTACAACTCTTGCGGTGTGCGGGCGTGCATTATCATGCATTAACTGAAATAAGGGACCGATTTGCACTTGTAGAGGAACGATGACGTCTGATACAATCGTCTCAGCATAGATTTGAGCGTTGAGGTTGCCTCTGATCCAAATCAACTCAGTTCTTCCGCCGATCCAAATACCCGCCCATACCATGATGGTTCCACCACTATAAGGATGGACTTCCTGGCAGGATTTTAATCGCTGTTGGCGTCCAGGGGTTCTCCAGTGTCGTATACGTCTTGTATCCGGTCTCATACCAAAACGAGACTCATCAGAAAAGCACACGAAACGCCATTGTTCTTCTGCCCAATTTCTGTGTTCAAGAGCCCATTGATATCGAATCCTACGATTGTGCATTGCTATAGGTGGTACCCGTAGCGGTCTTCGGGAATGAAGGTTCACTTCATGCAAGCGGTTTCTGACTGTTTGGTCGCTAATTAAGTTCCCTGAAGAGTGATGAAGCCTCACGGCTAACATCATGGCGGTTATTGTTGGAGCTCTTCGAGTTAAGATTTGAATGTATCGGTCTTGTCTCCGTGTGGTGCAGCGATACCGTCCTCCATGGCGCTCAGCCACGGTACCAGTGCTTCGGTAACGTGTCCAAAGTCGACTGATAACACTCTGACTTGTATTCAGAGCTAAAGCCACAGTACGTTGCCGGGAACCAGCTTCTATCATTCCCACGGCTCTGAGCATTTCTTCCCTGCTTAAATGACGTCGCCGCTCCATAATAACGTTGGTTTTAATCAGTAGTAGGAAAACAGTAGCACTAATAATGTCTTCAATGCGTTGTATGTTTTTATAGGGAAAATATTGACAGCTTATTTTCATCTTTTACTCGAATTTGATTGAGAGTTCCTGATTCAAATTATGAAATGCACCAAAAAGGATCCATATAAATTTATAAAATCATAAATTTATTACAAAGCCACATCTCAATCTCAAGAAATCCGCATAAAAATGCTTGATCCCTAGACACTTTTGATGTGTGTATTTACGGATTTTGAATGTTGGTAGTCTCGCCCTGGGGGAACCGCTTTCTTTTTCGCGGTATGTTGGCAAGTAGAAAATTAAGTGTGATGCCAATTTATTTTGTAAAAACTATTTACTTTAGTGGAGAACTTAAAGTATGCCTATATTGTAGATGTAATTATAATTGAATGTCCATTAAAGTGATGTAATTTTCAATGTGATAATTGTATATTGAACAAGGAAAATAAATAATTGGATAATGTAAATGACTGAAAATTTAAAATTTGTGTAACTGTGACTGTTATTTAATGTATAAGTGTAAAATTTAAAAATCATTGATTTAATAATAATGTTTGTACCTTAAAGATATTTGCACGCCACGAGAAATGGCAGGCATGTCGTGAGCCAATCTTATTTAAGATCTTGCATGCATGTATTATTTTAATTCTGTATGTATACACATGTTTGAGCAAATAAAATTTCTTATTCTTATTCTTTAAGAAGGAAATCCGTCATCCAAATAAAATAAATTGCGAACTTGATACTTGATGAGGATTTGTGTCAGATAGGATAACTGAAAAGGGTACAATAAAACCCTTTTTGCAAAAAAAATACCAACTTCCAAAAAAACACAAATAAAAATGGAAATTACTTTACTTTCGGAAGTCGGTGGCAAAATAGTCAATAAAATAAACAATAGGCACTGACTTTCGAAAGTTAAGTTATTTTCCACTTTTTTTTTTGTTTTTTTTTGAAGTCGGTTATTTTTTTGCAAAAAAAATTAATCCAGATATTTTGATTTAAAAACCAAACTACTGAACCGATTTTGATAAAATTTATATAGAACCAATCGGGACATACGTATATCCTCTCAGATAAAAGAAGATTTTTTCAAATCGTTTCACGAATGTCGGAGATATGAGGTAACAAACACCGAATTGAGAATCTCCTACTTTTTTTTGAAGTCGTTTTAAAATATGATTCGCGGCTGGAAAACGTATGTATTTACAGAATTAAGTTCATTTAATGGGCAATGTTTAAGCTGTGGTTACTTATAACTGAGTGTGCGTATCAGGACCATGTATTCTGTAGTATTTTTAATTTTTATATAGATAAACTGTAATGTAACTTGGTAATGAACGATGGTAATCCTAAATAAATAATTCTCATTGAATGACTATTTCATGAAAAAGTCATTCAATGACATCATATCAACTTCGAAGGTTGTATTGATGATTTTAATGATTTTAAGTCTGTAAAGCCATATAAGTGGTTCGTTGCCACTAGTACCATTAACAGTACCATGATGGAACTACTGAGAATTTTTGTAATCAGTAGTACCATTTTAAAAGAATCTGAAAATACTAGTACTAGTGTTGAATTTTGCTATCACTACTTCCACTTTATTATTTTAGGCACTTGTGAATTTTTTTAAGGGTGTAAACACACTAGAGGTAAAAGCACTTGAGTGGTTAATTTTTTGCGAATGAAGTTCTTTACATGTTTACATGGCGATGCTTGATTAGACCGCCAGTGCAATCTATCGTCATATTTTATCATTTATCATTATACAACCTTACGCTGACCTTCAAAATGCAAACAACGTAAAAAAAGTAATAATATCGCGACCAAGACTCTTAGATCAACAGATTTTAAACCGATCTATATGTATAATTCTGAAGTTAATTATTAAACAATTCCAAAGATTTCGGACAGAGGGCACTTTAAATAACTGAATATGGAATTATTTCTCTAGTAATGCTTTGTGCTTGTTTCGAGGCAATTATACAAATAAACTTGGGTCACCCTTACAAAACTCCCCTTCCTTTTATTCAAAACTAACTGTTTCCCGCGACTTTCGTCGGCGAGAAATTATTATAAAAATATTACATGCCTATTTGAATACGATTTTGTTAACAATTTCAAGGGTTTTATTTTTTGCACGGAACCCTAATCCTTTTTCTAAAATAAAACTAACCTACGTTACTCATTATAACATCAGCTATCTGCCAGTAAAAGTTCCTTCAAAATCGGTCCAGCCGTTTCGGAGATTAGCCGGAACAAACAGATAGACAGACAAAAAATGTATTTTTGTTATAAGTACCGTATATACTTTCATATGCAGTCAGTAACAAACTGGTATTTTGAAACTACAAACAGACACCTCAATTTTATTTATTTTTATAGATAGAAGGGTTTGTTATGTCGTGCTTGCGGATCCCTAAAATCCTAAGGAAATGACTAATACCTACCACGTTGACAATGACCTACCGCATTGCGCCCGCCGTCGCCGGCACCGAACGATTCGCCTTCTCAGCATTCCAATGGCGTGGGATCGAAGATTGTACAGTGATCGATATTGATTTAGTGTATTAGTGAAGCACTCTTGTTTCTCACATCGAGCAATTGTCACGCATCCTAGTTTCACCGATCTAATTGTAATAATTTTCATTAATTAAATTCTCTTTAAGTAAATTATATCGGTTTCTTTTGCATCCTCCTGCAGCCGAACGTAATTGGTTCAAAAGTATGTATGTACCTACTCTAGACACGCCACTGTGGCCGCTGCTGCCAGAGGGGGAACTTAGGCGAATAAAACTGAACATGATCAGCACATCTATACGACGTTCAAGACCTGTCAGTGTCAATAACATAATATTACGCGTGTAATCTCCGACGAGAGGTGTACCTAATGGTACACCCATTTCGCCAGTTATGTTTAAGTTCCATGTAATAGGGGGCGAGCCTATTGCCATCAACCGAGCACAAATCTAGACTCCGTGGCTGTTACTGAGAAATTCGTGATGGAAGCCCAATAACACTGTGCCCGAGCTGGGACTCGAACCCAGGACCTCGTGTTCAGCACAAGACCAACGACAACATCTTACTTTATATTTATTTAATATTACTTACTATTTTTAATGTGAAACTTTGGATGGATGAATGGTTGTTACTCAATCACGTCAGAACGGCTGAATGAATGTGTATGAAATTTGTAACAGATATATGTAGATTATAGTCTGGGATGGCACATATGAAGGCTACACCAGGGAGCTTCTATCACATCCTATAGCAGTATTATCTTCATCTTACGTCAATGTGGATATTAAGCAGTGTGGCCCTGTGGAGTGACCGTCGGACTGCCAAGTCATAGGTCTCGAGTTCGAAACCAAGACACGCACCTCAGTTTTTTTTTTAAATTAAAATTAGCTGTTCAGTACATGTATGTTCGCCTAACTCGTCAAAATGTACTGAACAGCTGATTTCTTTTACGCGATTTCAGGGTTGGTCCCATAGTAAAAGTTGTTCGTTATAATGAGTACAATGACCCCTTAAGAGGATTAAAACGACTTAAATTTAACCATGTATGTCGGATTGTTGTGATTTATTCCGTTACACTCGAGCATTATGTGGGCAGCAGATGGTTTTCGTGCAAAGGAATCACACTGAGTGCGATACACTGCGTTTATTAAAACTAACCGATTACTTGAAATTAGCATCCAACACAATTACACTGGGCACAATGTACAGTTCCGGGACGTCGTGACTCCACTACGATTAAACACTACCGTCTTACCACAAAAAAATTAAACACCCGTTGAACACTTGTCTAAAAAAATTGACAATGTCAAAACGACATTTCTCCTTGATAGGGTCGTTTTGCAGTTACACTTTTTTTAGACAAGCGTTCAACGGGTGTTTATCTTTTTGTGGTAAGGTGGTCTATGTCCTCCTCGCCGCGAGCTCGAAACATCACGACTCTGTAGAGGCGCGCTTTAGGTGTGAGTAGACTTGTAATTGGTCGCGTGATGCCACCAATTGGCGCGCCTGCGTTTCATTTATTGTCCGCACTAATGGCCGGATCCGACATGTAATTATCAATTGCTTCGGTGAAGGTAAACATCGTGAGGAAACCAGCATGCCTGAGAGATATCAACGGTTTCTCATAGGCATCCAAAGCCAGGTGAGAGGCCAATGGCCGGTGTAAACTCAAACTCAAAGCATTTATTTCAATTAGACCATTACAGGCACTTTTGAATGTCAAAACACAAAAAATAACTAAGCTACAGTCCCAGTGACCGGGCATAATAACTTGTGAAAGTACTGTAGTTGCCCATGAGAAAGCGTAGATCTCTATGGAGAAGAATGGGCAAGAAACTCCATGGACACTCTTTTAAATCATTATGTTGTTACAAAGTCTTGGTTACATGATTCATGTCGAGATTAAACATATATGTGAGAACGATGTAGTAAGACGTGCGAGTAAGAGCGTCCAGAGTAAAAAGATAAAATTAACAATCCAAAACTCTGACACCAGGTTAGGCACTAACCACACGATAAAGAAGCAGTGAGGACAAGAGATGGAGCTAGGAATCCTGTGTAGCTCCAACCCACCAACCCTTATCCACATTGAAGATATTCATTTAAAACCCATTTGGACCAACAAGGGTTTATCAAAATGAAACAAAACTTACACTTTAATAGACATTTATTAAGTTAAATGATTTGACGTTTATTCATTTAATACGAACTTAGCGTGTCCATCTTAGTGTTTTATTTTATGGCATAAGTTTCACGAACTTTGGTTGCATCTCAGGATATTTTTTTCTTTAATTCCATTACAAAAAAAAAAACAGATATTTTGCTCCAAATTCCGCTTATTACATACAAAAACAAACATAAAAATATTTACTCTTCAAGTTCAATTTTACATTTCTAACCAATTAAAAAGGAATCCCCCAAATCGGACAAGTAATAAGGGAGTAATCGGTGAACATTGAAAAAAAAAAGTTGCGGGTCGAATACATTTCCACCTCCTATTTTAGAAGTCGCGATTGGCAGCAACCGGCTTCAAATTCAGACTCCGTAGCTGCTAGAGTGAAATTAGAATATATAATGAAAATCCTCGAATCTTCTTGTGGAAACGCAACCTAAATCCTGTATACTTAATGCTCTTCTGGAAAATAGTTTGCGATTGCTTCCACTGATGCTATTAGACAATTGTTTGATAGCATCGTATTATTTTGCTCACGTTGGGTCAATTTCATCTCAATCCGGCGCAATACCATCTCGAATTCCTGTTTATATGGGCGCATTGACTCCTCGAAATCCTTTAACTTTAAATTTCTGGTGTCACATATTACTAATTTCTGTACACGGCCTTCTTGTATCTTTTGGGGCTTCGCGTCAGGGGTAGGTGCTGGTGGTGGAGTCATCTTTAGGGCGAGGAGGTGTGCTGGGATGATTGGACCTGTAAATTATACAGAGAATGTGTTATAAGACATTTTTTCCCATTCCACCTCATACACCCGTACGTATCTAGAAGTTGTAAACGGACCCTTCACGAAGCCGTCAACCAAGCATTCTGAACATCAATTTATATAACTCTACGCCAAAATTATTATTGCTGGGAAACGAATTTTTTGCAGTGAAAAATCACGTTTGACGGTAGGACTCCATGTAACGCAATCAAAACATTGTGTTGATGAATGCATTGAGCACGGGGGTCGTGGAGGTATCTAAATTAGAGTTATAATATTTATAGCATGGTATTAAAAAAAAATATGTGTAAAGGTTGGGACTTTGACCCAAAATATCTCCGTAACTAGAAAGTGCCCAGGTATGGTCTAAAATAATTGCAACGACAGGAAGAATAAGTGGCTTCGATAAGGGTGCTTTTACACAAAATAAAAACAAGTCGAAATGATTACTGAGTAAAGTTCATTATTTAAGATACAATTTTTTTTATGTAGCTTAGTAATTGCTTGAAGTTAGAACAGGCAAAAGTTTGAATTCTTAGCTTTGCTTTCTTTTTGACGGTTCTGACTTCGTTTAAATTCTTGTCTATTGCATAAAAATCTTTGCATAAGTAATTACTTAAACTCAAGTTATTACTTAGACTAGACTCAAGTAAATACTTAAGCTTGACTATAGATACGGGTGATTGAGGGGAGCACTGTCACTGCAGTAGGAGCTCACAAGTTTATCTTAGACTTAAACGCTTGTGATAGAGCCAAACTTGTTGCTTAATTCTGGACCAACTCAATAATTATACAGGGTGCAAGGGACATCCCCGCGAAAACGGAAACCACATACTCAGTACATCATTCTGAACCCCCGCATATAAATTTTTAGTCGGAAATTATAAAAAAAAATTGCAAAAAAAATAAGCGACTTCCAAATAAAACAGCATTTTTCAAATCGGTTCATAAATGACGAAGATATGAGGTAATAAACACAAAAAAAAAATAAAAAAAAGACAACCGAATTGAGAACCTCCTTCTTTTTTTGAAATCGGTTAAAAATCTGCTGTTTCCTACAAAAGTGCAATACCTACACGGTCAAAATGTATGGAACAGCTGATTTTTTTTTTAATTGTCGATAATTTCTGTGTGCGGCGGTACAGAATGATGTACTGAGTATGTGGTTTCCGTTTTCGCGTCGGTGTCCCTTCCACCCCGTATAACCATCATCGTTCAATCATCTGCCTAGCCTTTTCTCAACTGTGTCGGGGTCGGCTTCCAGTCTAACCGGACGCAGCTGAATACCAGTATTTTACATGAAGCGACTGCCTAACTGACCTCCACAACCCAGTTAGTACTGTAAAATACGATACCCCTTGGTAAGACTGGTTGTCAGACTATCGCGTCACTGACTACCTGTAACGACTGTCAAAGATCTACAAATGACAGCCAGAACCAACGGCTTAACGTGCTTTCCAAGGCGCGGAGGAAACTGCGTGCTCACCCATCCACGACCAACCTACGCAAGCGCGGCTTTCCCTGACGATCGACCCAAGCGGCTGTTATTTAGCCACGAGCTCCTCATATATTGAGGCTACACTTCCAATATAAAAATAATAATAATGCGCGCTGCACCTACTTACATCCTCTTTTTTGCTTTTGAACTCTTGCAAAAAATAAATGATATAGACAAAAACCGGCCGAATCTTTTTTTTGGAGTAGCTCCAAAAATACTCGATTTCACTGATTCACTACTCATCGTTAAAACTACTGATTAAGGTGCATCCGGTTATATAAGAAGCTGACATCAACATAGTTGGACAAAGTCTCCCCAGAGTAAGATAAGCGAAGCTGTATCTCAATCATCATCACTGTCCTGCCCTTATCCCAGTTTATTTGGGGTCAGCGCAACGTATTTTCTTCTTCAATACTTATTTATCACTCATCATCTCAGCAGTCACATTAATATAAGAAAGAATGATAACTAACCTTAGTCTCTGATCTTAAGATACACAAAACTATACGGCTGCAAACTGGTAACCAGGAAACGCCCCAGGACCGGCACGGAAGGTCAATCCAGAAATAAATCACAGGACTTGCACTGAAGAGGGCGGGTGCCGCAATGCGGGAACAAAGGAGCCTCAGACTTGTTACACTACGCAGGTCCCGAAAACCGATCGATACGTGTGTATGAGATATAGGAGATTGCGTTTATATTTTATGACCCGTAATAAAAATATTCAGAAAAGCCATTAATTGATTTGGAGGTTTTTATTTTGCCGACTGTTATACAGTACCTAGTTGGTTGACTGCGTCCCTGGTTTAGACGCGCAAGTGCCATTAAAAAGCAAAAGTCTCAAGAATCCATTTTCAAGTAAGCCACATTGGCGTTCGCGCCCTGTGTTACATGGGATTTCATCCAAACTGGTGCCAGCTGACCGTTTTTAGGGCGCACCCATAAAAAAAAATAACAATAATTAGTGGATATATACAATTTACATAGGTAAGTACTACCTACTAATAATTTTTAATAGTATTTAGTTTAGAAAAAAAAAGCGCTTGTATCTCGTCGAAATTGTAGAAAATAAAAAAAAAACTATATTTTTAGAATAGAATAGAATATTCATTTACAGCCCGTTCACACGACGACGATTAGTTTTTTTTGACGTATCGTCTTTTTTCACGATCCGACAATTTTTTTGACGGCGGCAATGCTCTTAAAATGCCCGTGTTCACACGCATCACGCATCGTGAAAAATAACGGTCACGACTTAAATCACGTATCGTCTTTTAAAAATCAGGTAAGTACGTAAAAAAAAAAACACGAACCGTGAATTTTTTGTGACGGATTCGCTGACGCGCTCGCTCCCGAAAAATCACGGAACTAATCTTTCTTTCTTTATCATGTGGTTAGTGCCTGACCTGGTGTCAAAGTTTTTATGCCGCCCATGGGCCTCTGAGTTGGCATTACATGCCGTCGAAAACTATCTCTCGAGTATGCTGGTTTCCTCACGATGTTTTCCTTCACCGAAACAAGTGATAATTAACAGAAAAAATGTGAACACCAATTTGTTTATTTTTTTGCCGGATCGTGACGAAACACGATTCCGTATGCAATGTGAACGTCCATCCGTCATGACGTATAGTGTTTTATTACGGATCGTCAGTGTAGATTAATAATTATTAATTTAAGCAGTGTTAGCTTAGTGGTGTGACCGTTGGACTGCCAAGTCATAGGTCTCGAGTTCGAACCCAGGACACGCACCTCTGATTTTTCGGAATCATGTGCTTATTGAATAATTATCACTTGCTTCGGTGAAGGAAAACATCGTGAGGAAACCAGCATACCTGAGAGATATTTCTCGACGGTATGTACAGCCAAGTCAGAGGCCCATGGGCGGCATAAAATCTCTGACACCAGGTTAGGCACTAACCACACGATAAAGAAAGAAGTGTAGATATTTACAATAAGGTGGTGATTTTTAACCCACTTCTAAAACAGGAGGTGAGATTTCTCTGTGATTACTGTACCGATTTTCAAGATACTTTTTTAACATGGTGAGAAGAAGCTTGCGTGGTGGTCCCATATATTTTTTTTTAACTTTACTTGGGTTTTTTTTAACGTCGCCCCACTCTAGGAATTTCTCCTGTAGCGTGGATGCATTTCCAACATTTAAACTCACATACACAAACAACCAACCAGATCCGGAACCAGAACAACTATCTGTAGGCCATACAATTAATATTTGTACCGTGCGGGGATTGAACCCGAGACATGCAGCGCAGCAGTCAATCGCTTAGCCACTGCGCCTACCGTGCCGTCAAGTGTATGAGTTATCTTCTATAATACGTATATTTCTTATTCGTCCATGTTCATGGCATGATGATATCATAATATTCAACATGTCGTTACAAAGTAAAATTTACATATGGCAAGAATTTGTGTAAGATATCTCAACATTCTCATCTAAACAGGGCAAAATTTAAAACGATCAAAGGTAATTAAGTCAATGAAAACAAAAACATCAACTTCCAAAAGTAACATAGATACATATATTATCTCGAAGATTTTAATTGATGTTGGTCCGGGCTGTCATTTATAGATCTTTGACAGTCGTTACAGGTAGTCAGTGGCCCGGAAGTCTGACAACCAGTCTTACCAAGGGGTATCGTATTTTACAATACTAACTGGGTTGTGGAGGTCAGATAGGCAGTCGCTCCATGTAAAATTCTGGTATTCAGCTGCATCAGGTAAGACTGGAAGCAAAACCCAACAAAGTTGGGAAGAGAAAGGCAGATGTTGATGATGATTTCGAAGATTATAAGTTGCATATAATCCGGTCTCCATTCATCATCGGTCTCCTGCCTTATCCCAGTGTATCGGTCGGTGCAGCATTTGTATATCTCTTCTATACTTAATTCTTCACGACTAGATGTCTATAGGATGAAGAGGATAAATAAAACACCAAATACCTAACCTAACTTATATTAAATCTTAGCCTAAATGATTTTTTTTCTTTATGAACTACAATTATTATAACATTTTAGATGTGTCGTTATTTTGTTTTATATATTAAAATATATTTTTTTAATATAAAAACCCAGTACAGGGGCCGGAGGTTCGCCAGGGCCTCGTTTGTCAATTGCAGGGTGCACCGCGGGCAGGTGAGGTTGACTTTGGCTTCGCAGATAGTGATCGAGCCACTTACACCCCATCGATGTAGGTGTTTATCAGACAGGACCTGTAATGTGAAAAGTTGTGTGTTAAAAATTATCATATGGTTCACATGGAGTTGTCAGCTTGTACGTCTACTTATTTCATGTTCTTTTGTGTATGGAAAGATTGTTAACGTATTAGCATATACTGTCCGAGTTCTGGACCAGGGCCTGCCTCCACTCCTTCCATTTCGCACGGCTGTTGGCTGTTGGGGATCCATCACTCAACAAATTCAACTCGCTACCTTCGCCTAGGTCACTTTTTCATTACTGCGGAAAAAGGTGACGACTATCCCTTCGACGACCTCGATAAAATCACTAAATTTCATGCGGTTAGACTGGAAGCAGACTTTAAAAAGACTTTTGATGACATGCGACTACGCTTTGAATTAAAAAAAAATGATAGAGCTAGAAAAAAGAAAACGAAAAAACTGCTTATACACTGACCTTGTGTTATGTTGTGTGTGTAGTACAGGGCTGCAGAAGTGCAGAGTCTGCCACGACGGACCACCTCCTCACATTCAGCAATTGAAGGGTGCTGCACTGAAGACATGGTCGCATCGAGATGTGTGTAGGCGTCGATGCTCGTCCACCAGAGACCTGAAAACACAAGCGAATAACAACTTTATTTGCTGATTAAAAATATGAATAAAAGAAAAGAAAGAAAAGAAAAAGTATTAATTATTCGTCTCGCACTGGACAAAACAAAGTGGTATTTTGACAATAAAACGAAGATTAAAAAAAAAAGAAAACTTAAAAACAGATTAAAATAAAACTAACTAAACTGGTCCTGTACGAGGCCAAAAGGCACCTATCTCAGCGTGGTGCTGTAACATTAGAAAAAGTCACAGCGCTGGTATTCTGATAGGGCCCAAAGTGATGCCAGTGATGCAATAACAATACCAGACTTTTAATATCCCATTGCAGTGCAAAGACCCCTTCTCGAGCAGAGATGGCATTGATCACCACGCCTGCTCAAGACGGGCTGCCGATTTCAGACTTACATATAATATAAGTCCAGGTTTTCTCACGATGTTGTTCCAACAGCTGTATCAGTAATGTCCAAGATAAACTAATAATATTTATCACAATAAAATCTGCTCCACAGTGTTCATGTTACTCAAATTCCAAATTAAAACCATGTCAAAATTTGATAGTCAACATTTTTTTACAACAGTCTGCCTAAATACCTATTACAAAAATTCAAGATCGCTTACCTTCATTGTAAGTAGTCCGCAAGGTCCTTTGTCCCGGCTTCCGTGGCTGGAAGGATCACAACCGTCTAGCTCGGCAGACGTGGGGTGCTCTCAGTGCACAAAGGAAACCGGCAGGGCGCGACGAGCAGGTGTCGCGAACGCCAAATCGGGTGTAGAGTCAGACGAAGGGGTGACACTGCTAATCCTTTAAGGCCCTGAATCGAATAACTTGAAATCAGTTTGTTTCTCACGGGGGTGAAACCACAGAACGCCACCTGCTGCGATCCTAACACACTCCTTTAGTTTTATCCACGTTCATACATCTGGTCAAACACGCAGCTGATTGCGAGCACCACGCACCTGACCTTGCTGAATGACATCACCAATAAGATCAGTGCATGCCCCTCTAGGGCGTCCCCTCCCGGCCTCCCGGTGTTAACGATAACATTTTAGAAAGCTCCTATTGTATTCCTCGTATTGTAGGGGAGGCGTCAAATGATTTATTACTTCACATTGTTCCCTTTGTGTGAATAGAGAATAGATATTCACCCCTAAGCTGTTACGCCCAGTTTTGCTGCAATGCGGACACAAAATGGCGGTTCACAACCCACCACACCCACCCCTTTGCCCCTCAAGCTTATGTTGGACCGTTGCCACAAAAACCCACCAGCCTATGATGTTCTCAAGGTTGTAGCATAAGTACTGTTTACAACGTTCTCACGTCTAGGATACAGGTCCGTGTGAGAGGGCGTGGGTTACCCACCACACGGGAATAGTGCTAATTGTAAATGTCGCACATCAAAAATTTCCACAAAGATACAATAACACAAATAATATCAGTCTATATAAATAAACTCACGCCATTTTCTCCGAGGCGTAAGCAAAAACCAAGCATAGAACGCAACTTATTAGGATCCTTACATACTTTTACTTCGTCCATCTTCATACATTTCTTGCACACCAGAAAGATTTTCCAAATTTAATTTACAATTTTGAAGCAGGTAAAACTAAAACAACTACCATAATTAGTCCAAGTCTGAGGTCCCTGGGCCTTCGGATCCGGCTCGAAGGACCAACTCGTCGGTCGCGGCTGACGACGGCGGCGTACTGAGGGCACAAAGGAAGTCTGGTCTAGATATTTCCCGTACTACGCAGGTCACGCATTGACGATCAATACTCCGTTGTTACATATGGCTATACAAGTATACAGTGGTACAAGGATGTTTAAACGTTGTGAAAGGGGCGCTGTAGGTTAACATTTATGAAACAGTATTCAAAAACATGATGTTAGCGTTAGTTCCAATTTTGGCCACTCGCAAAAGTAACCGTGCAGTAATATTTACGGATTTTGAATGTTGGTAGTCTCGCCCTGGGGGAACCGCTTTCTTTTTCGCGGTATGTTGGCAAGTAGAAAATTAAGTGTGATGCCAATTTATTTTGTAAAAACTATTTACTTTAGTGGAGAACTTAAAGTATGCCTATATTGTAGATGTAATTATAATTGAATGTCCATTAAAGTGATGTAATTTTCAATGTGATAATTGTATATTGAACAAGGAAAATAAATAATTGGATAATGTAAATGACTGAAAATTTAAAATTTGTGTAACTGTGACTGTTATTTAATGTATAAGTGTAAAATTTAAAAATCATTGATTTAATAATAATGTTTGTACCTTAAAGATATTTGCACGCCACGAGAAATGGCAGGCATGTCGTGAGCCAATCTTATTTAAGATCTTGCATGCATATATTATTTTAATTCTGTATGTATACACATGTTTGAGCAAATAAAATTTCTTATTCTTATTCTTTATGAAGAAAATCCATCATACAAATAAAATAAATTGCGAACTTGATACTTGATGAGGATTTGTGTGAGATAGGATAACTGAAAAGGGTACAATAAAACCCTTTTTGCAAAAAAAATACCAACTTCCAAAAAAACACAAACAAAAATGGAAACTACTTTACTTTCGGAAGTCGGTGGCAAAAAAGTCAA
Source organism: Standfussiana lucernea (assembly GCA_964057025.1). Classification (NCBI taxonomy): domain Eukaryota; kingdom Metazoa; phylum Arthropoda; class Insecta; order Lepidoptera; family Noctuidae; genus Standfussiana; species Standfussiana lucernea. The sequence continues at coordinate 10,031,959 of OZ059811.1, forward strand.
TAAAATAAACAATAGGCACTGACTTTCGAAAGTTAAGTTATTTTCCACTTTTTTTTTGTTTTTTTTTTTGAAGTCGGTTATTTTTTTGCAAAAAAAAATTAATCCAGATATTTTGATTTAAAAACCAAACTACTGAACCGAAAATTATATAGAACCAATCGGGACATATATCCTCTCAGATAAAAGAAGATTTTTTCAAATCGTTTCATGAATGTCGGAGATATGAGGTAACAAACATCGAATTGAGAATCTCCTACTTTTTTTTGAAGTCGTTTTAAAATATGATTCGCGGCTGGAAAACGTATGTATTTACAAAATTAAGTTCATTTAATCGACAATGTGTAAGCTGCGGTTATTTATAATTCAGCGTGCGTATCAGGACCATGTATTCTGTAGTATTTTTAATTTTTATATAGATAAACTGTAATGTAACTTGGTAATGAACGATGGTAATCCTAAATAAATAATTCTCATTGAATGACTTTTTCATGAAATAGTGACATCATATCAACTTCGAGGGTTGTATTGATGATTTTAATGATTTTAAGTCTGTAAAGCCATATAAGTGGTTCGTTGCCACTAGTACCATTAACAGTACCATGATGGAACTACTGAGAATTTTTCTAATCACTAGTACCATTTTAAAAGAATCTGAAAATACTAGTACTAGTGTTGAATTTTGCTATCACTACTTCCACTTTATTATTTTAGGCACTTGTGAAATTTTTTAAGGGTGTAAACACACTAGAGGTAAGAGCACTTGAGTAGTTAATTTTTTGCGAATGAAGTTCTTTACATGTTTACATGGCGATGCTTGATTAGACCGCCAGTGCAATCTATCGTCATATTTTATCATTTATCATATACAACCTTACGCTGACCTTCAAAATGCAAACAACGTAAAAAAAATAATAATATCGCGACCAAGACTCTTAGATCAACAGATTTTAAACCGATCTATATGTATAATTCTGAAGTTAATTATTAAACAATTCCAAAGATTTCGGACAGAGGGCACTTTAAATAACTGAATATGGAATTATTTCTCTAGTAATGCTTTGTGCCTGTTTCGAGGCAATTATACAAATAAACTTGGGTCACCCTTACAAAACTCCCCTTCCTTTTATTCAAAACTAACTGTTTCCCGCGACTTTCGTCGGCGAGAAATTATTATAAAAATATTACATCCCTATTTGAATACGATTTTGTTAACAATTTCAAGGGTTTTATTTTTTGCACGGAACCCTAATCCTTTTTCAAAAATAAAACTAACCTACGTTACTCATTATAACATCAGCTGTCAGCCAGTAAAAGTTCCGTCAAAATCGGTCCAGCCGTTTCGGAGATTAGCCGGAACAAACAGACAGGCAAACAAAAAAAATATTTTTATTATAAGTACCGTAAAGTACTTTCATATGCAGTCAGTAACAAACTGGTATTTTGAAACTACAAACAGACACCTCAATTTTATTTATTTTTATAGATAGAAGGGTTTGTTATGTCGTGCTTGCGGATCGCTAAAATCCTAAGGAAATGACTAATACCTACCAAGTTGACAATGACCTACCGCATTGCGCCCGCCGTCGCCGGCACCGAACGATTCGCCTTCTCAGCATTCCAATGGCGCGGGATCGAAGATTGTGCAGTGATCGATATTGATTTAGTGTATTAGTGAAGCACTCTTGTTTCTCACATCGAGCAATTGTCACGCATCCTAGTTTCACCGATCTAATTGTAATAATTTTTATTAATGAAATTCTCTTTAAGTAAATTATATCGGTTTCTTTTGCATCCTCCTGCAGCCGAACGTAATTGGTTCAAAAGTATGTATGTACCTACTCTAGACACGCCACTGTGGCCGCTGCTGCCAGAGGGGGAACTTAGGCGAATAAAACTGAACAGTCAGTGTCAATAACATAATACTACGCGTGTAATCTCCGACGAGAGGTGTACCTAATGGTACACCCATTTCGCCAGTTATGTTTAAGTTCCATGTACAATAGGGGGCGAGCCTATTGCCATCAACCGAGCACAAATCTAGACTCCGTGGCTGTTACTGAGAAATTCGTGATGGAAGCCCAATAACACTGTGCCCGAGCTGGGAAACGAACCCAGGACCTCGTGTTCAGCACTAGACCAACGACAACATCTTACTTTATATTTATTTAATATTACTTACTATTTTTAATGTGAAACTTTGGATGGATGAATGGTTGTTACTCAATCACGTCAGAACGGCTGAATGAATGTGTATGAAATTTGTAACAGATATATGTAGATTATAGTCTGGGATGGCACATATTATGAAGGCTACACCAGGGAGCTTCTATCACATCCTATAGCAGTATTATCTTCATCTTACGTCAATGTGGATATTAAGCAGTGTGGCCCTGTGGTGTGACCGTCAGACTGCCAAGTCATAGGTCTCGAGTTCGAAACCAAGACACGCACCTCAGTTTTTTTTTTTAATTATGTGCGTATTGTGTACATGGTTAAAGTTAAGTCGTTTTAATTCTCTTAAGGGGTCATTATAACGAACAACTTTTACTTTTACCAACCCTTTTTTTTTTTTTCCGGATGGGAAATCATCAAATGACTTCTCCCGCTCTGGGCTGAGCGGGAGGGTGTGTCAGACTTTTACTGACTAAAACCCACCCATGTTCCTTCATCGCCCTTTGTGTTCCGGGGCCGCGGTATCTCTTTCGAACAACCCGCAGCACCCGGCAGGCATCGGCCCTTGCGGGCCCCTTCCCTATGCTGACATCTCTTTGAGGCGCGCGTGGAACACGAACGCGCCGTCGACACGGCCTGTCGTCCTAAGACGGAGGGACGGCGAGCTAGCCCTTAGCTCACCGTCCACAGGCCCGCGACTTTTAAAAGAAATCAGCTGTTCATTTTGACGAGTTAGGCGAACATACATACATGTACTGAACAGCTAATTTTGTTTTTCGCGATTTCAGGGTTGGTCCCATAGTAAGAGCTGTTCGTTATAATGACCCCTTAAGAGAATTAAAACGACTTAAATTTAACTATGTATGTCGGATTGTCGTGATTTATTCCGTTACACTCGAGCATTATGTGGGCAGCAAATGTGTTTCGTGCAAAGAAATCACACTGGGTGCGATACACTGCGTTAATTAAAACTAACCAATTACTTGAAATTAGCATCCAACACAATTACACTGGGCACAATGTACAGTTCCGGGACGTCGTGACTCCACTACGATTAAACACTTACCGTCTTACCACAAAAAAATTAAACACCCGTTGAACACTTGTCCAAAAAAATTGACAATGTCAAAACGTCATTTCTCCTTGATAGGGTCGTTTTGCAGTTACACTTTTTTTAGACAAGCGTTCAACGGGTGTTTATCTTTTTGTGGTAAGGTGGTCTATGTCCTCCTCGCTGCGAGCTCGAAACATCACGACTCTGTAGAGGCGCGCTTTAGGTGTGAGTAGACTTGTAATTGGTCGCGTGATGCCACCAATTGGCGCGCCTGCGATTCATTCATTGTCCGCACTAATGGCCGGATCCGACATGTAATTATCAATTGCTTCGGTGAAGGTAAACATCGTGAGGAAACCAGCATGCCTGAGAGATATCAACGGTTTCTCATAGGCATCCAAAGCCAGGTGAGAGGCCAATGGCCGGTGTAAACTCAAACTCAAAGCATTTATTTCAATTAGACCATTACAGGCACTTTTGAATGTCAAAACACAAAAAAAACTAAGCTACAGTCCCAGTCACAGGGCATAATAACTTGTGAAAGTATTGTAGTTGCCCATGCGAAAGCGTAGATCCTATGGAGAAGAATGGGCAAGAAACTCCATGGACACTCTTTTAAATCATTAAGTTGTTACAAAGTCTTGGTTACATGATTCAATGTCGAGATTAAACATATATTATGTGAGAACGATGTAGTAAGACGTGCGAGTAAGAGCGTCCAGAGTAAAAAGATAAAATTAACAATCAAAAACTCTGACACCAGGTTAGGCACTAACCACACGATAAAGAAGTAGTGAGGACAAGAGATGGAGCTAGGCATCCTGTGTAGCTCCAACCCACCAACCCTTATCCACATTGAAGATATTCATTTAAAACCCATTTGGACCAACAAGGGTTTATCAAAATGAAACAAAACTTACACTTTAATAGACATTTATTAAGTTAAATGATTTGACGTTTATTCATTTAATACGAACTTAGCGTGTCCATCTTAGTGTTTTATTTTATGGCATAAGTTTCACGAACTTTGGTTGCATCTCAGGATATTTTTTTTCTTTAATTCCATTACAAAAAAAAACCAGATATTTTGCTCCAAATTCCGCTTATTACATACAAAAACAAACATAAAAATATTTACTCTTCAAGTTCAATTTTACATTTCTAACCAATTAAAAAGGAATCCCCCAAATCGGACAAGTAATAAGGGAGTAATCGGTGAACATTGAAAAAAAAAAAGTTGCGGGTCGAATACATTTCCACCTCCTATTTTAGAAGTCGCGATTGGCAGCAACCGGCTTCAAATTCAGACTCCGTAGCTGCTAGAGTGAAATTAGAATATATAATGAAAATCCTCGAATCTTCTTGTGGAAACGCAACCTAAATCCTGTATACTTAATGCTCTTCTGGAAAATAGTTTGCGATTGCTTCCACTGATGCTATTAGACAATTGTTTGATAGCATCGTATTATTTTGCTCACGTTGGGTCAATTTCATCTCAATCCGGCGCAATACCATCTCGAATTCCTGTTTATATGGGCGCATTGACTCCTCGAAATCCTTTAACTTTAAATTTCTGGTGTCACATATTACTAATTTCTGTACACGGCCTTCTTGTATCTTTTGGGGCTTCGCGTCAGGGGTAGGTGCTGGTGGTGGAGTCATCTTTAGGGCGAGGAGGTGTGCTGGGATGATTGGACCTGTAAATTATACAGAGAATGTGTTATAAGACATTTTTTCCCATTCCACCTCATACACCCGTACGTATCTAGAAGTTGTAAACGGACCCTTCACGAAGCCGTCAACCAAGCATTCTGAACATCAATTTATATAACTCTACGCCAAAATTATTATTGCTGGGAAACGAATTTTTTGCAGTGAAAAATCACGTTTGACGGTAGGACTCCATGTAACGCAATCAAAACATTGTGTTGATGAATGCATTGAGCACGGGGGTCGTGGAGGTATCTAAATTAGAGTTATAATATTATAGCATGGTATTAAAAAAAAATATGTGTAAAGGTTGGGACTTTGACCCAAAATATCTCCGTAACTAGAAAGTGCCCAGGTATGGTCTAAAATAATTGCAACGACAGGAAGAATAAGTGGCTTCGATAAGGGTGCTTTTACACAAAATAAAAACAAGTCGAAATGATTACTGAGTAAAGTTCATTATTTAAGATACAATTTTTTTTATGTAGCTTAGTAATTGCTTGAAGTTAGAACAGGCAAAAGTTTGAATTCTTAGCTTTGCTTTCTTTTTGACGGTTCTGACTTCGTTTAAATTCTTGTTTATTGCATAAAAATCTTTGCATAAGTAATTACTAACTAAACTCAAGTTATTACTTAGACTCAAGTAAATACTTAAGCTTGACTATAGATACGGGTGATTGAGGGGAGCACTGTCACTGCAGTAGGAGCTCACAAGTTTATCTTAGACTTAAACGCTTGTAATAGAGCCAAACTTGTTGCTTAATTCTGGACCAACTCAATAATCATACAGGGTGCAAGGGACATCCCCGCGAAAACGGAAACCACATACTCTGTACATCATTCTGAACCCCCGCATATAAATTTTTAGTCGGAAATTATAAAAAAAAATTGCAAAAAAAAATAACCGACTTCCAAATAAAACAGCATTTTCCAAATCGGTTCATAAATGACGAAGATATGAGGTAAAAAACACAAAAAAATCTTAAAAACAAAATCCAACCGAATTGAGAACCTCCTTCTTTTTTTGAAATCGGTTCAAAATCTGCTGTTTCCTACAAAAGTGCAATACCTACACGGTCAAAATGTATGGAACAGCTGATTTTTTTTTTAATTATTGTCGATAATTTCTATGTGCGGCGGTACAGAATGATGTACTGAGTATGTGGTTTCCGTTTTCGCGTCGGTGTCCCTTCCACCCCGTATAACCATCATCGTTCAATCATCTGCCTAGCCTTTTCTCAACTGTGTCGGGGTCGGCTTCCAGTCTAACCGGACGCAGCTGAATACCAGTATTTTACATGAAGCGACTGCCTAACTGACCTCCACAACCCAGTTAGTACTGTAAAATACGATACCCCTTGGTAAGACTGGTTGTCAGACTATCGCGTCACTGACTACCTGTAACGACTGTCAAAGATCTACAAATGACAGCCGGGACCAACGGCTTAACGTGCTTTCCAAGGCGCGGAGGAAACTGCGTGCTCACCCATCCACGACCAACCTAGGCAAGCGCGGCTTTCCCTGACGATCGACCCAAGCGGCTGTTATTTAGCCACGAGCTCCTCATATATTGAGGCTACACTTCCAATATAAAAATAATAATAATGCGCGCTGCACCTACTTACATTCTCTTTTTTGCTTTTGAACTCTTGCAAAAAATAAATGGTATAGACAAAAACCGGCCGAATCTTTTTTTGGAGTGGCTCCAAAAATACTCGATTTCACTGATTCACTATTCATCGTTAAAACTACTGATTAAGATGCATCCGGTTATATAAGAAGCTGACATCAACATAGTTGGACAAAGTCTCCCCAGAGTAAGATAAGCGAAGCTGTATCTCAATCATCATCACTGTCCTGCCCTTATCCCAGTTTATTTGGGGTCGGCGCAGCATGTTTTCTTCTTCCATACTTCTTTATCACTCATCATCTCAGCAGTCACATCAATATAAGAAAGAATGATAACTAACCTTTGTCTCTGATCTTAAGATACACAAAACTATACGGCTGCAAACTGGTAACCAGGAAACGCCCCAGGACCGGCACGGAAGCTCAAACCAGATATAAATCACAGGACTTGCACTGAAGAGGGCGGGCGCCGCAATGCGGGAACCGAGGAGCCTCAGACTTGTTACACTACGCAGGTCCCGAAAACCGATCGATACGTGTGTATGAGATATAGGAGATTGCGTTTATATTTTATGACCCGTAATAAAAATATTCAGAAAAGCCATTAATTAATTAAGCGAATTAATTTGGAGGTTTTTATTTTGTCGACTGTTATACAGTACCTAGTTGGTTGACTGCGTCCCTGTTTTAAGAAAAAAAAGTCTCAAGAATCCATTTTGAAGTAAGCCACATTGGCGTTCGCGCCCTGTGTTACATGGGATTTCATCCAAACTGGTGCCAGCTGACCGTTACAATAATAAGTGGATATATACAATTTACATAGGTAATTGATGTTTAAATAAACGATATGAAAGTTGATCACGTACTCAATACGTGATCGGCGTCCTCAAGAAAGAGCGGCATCACGTACCCAATACGTGACCGGCTGTTATAGTGTTAACCCTTCGTTGATATACATATACCTGACAAGCAATTCATTGTGTTATTACTTACTGTTACATAACAAGGTGACACAACTATTCTCCACACTTCTTCATACACAAATATTATAATATTGTTTTCCTGTGTTGTCAACTGTCAATAAATAAATAAACAAATGAATTTTGTCCCAAGGTGGGCGCCAATATTTTCTTAATGGCGCCCAACAATTACTCAGCTAGAATTTGGGACTTAAACATAACTGGCAAAATCTGTATGTCATCATCTGCTTGGACACACAATCCCATAGAAATTCGTTTTAGAAATACGAAACGATTGCAAAGCGATCGTCACTTGTTTATGCCCTCTTGTTCTCACAAACTGAGAGACATAGACCTTCTGCAGTTTTATTACATTGTCACGATGCCGACATCATCAAAACTACCTGGACGCTAGGGGAGAGTGAGGGCTAGGGGGACTTATTATGAAAAATAAAAAACTTGTTCTTGACCGACAGCGCCGCCTAGCGGGGGTAAGGGCAAATAAGTAAGTAGCCGCGAAATTCGAAATGTCTGATTTTTTTTAGGGAATTGCATCACTATTTTAGGACCTATGTAGATCAAATCAGCAAAAATATTACCATTACCGACAAAGATCTTAATTATGGTCCAAGATCTAGTAAAAAGCTGTTGTTGCTGTGTTTTTGCAAAAATATGATCAGAAAATTTCAGTTTCGCGGGCTACCCTAGCGTTACCTTGATAACTTCAGAGTATATTAATAGCGCGATTATAACGAAGAAAGTCACTGAAATATTGCTGATTCTTTCATCCTTTTGAAATTTCCTGTGAGTGAGAAAGAGTGCTTATCAGATTGTCAGTACAGACAACGATAGTGTGCGAGCGAGACGTGAAAAGAAGCGGTGCCATTTTGCTTTGGAACCACACCCTACTGCATGTGACATGCAGAATATTGCAATTCTAAAATATTTGCCGTCTTGCCAGCCTAATAATAGATCATGATGATATATTTAGATTATCTTATATTAAATAAATAAGTACTTATTTGACTTTAACAACTGTACATGGATATCAGAATTTTATGTTTCTTTTATTTAAGTCAATACGGAATATTGCAAAACTAAAAATGCCTGTGTGTGAATGTTGCAGTTTAATTAAATTTGGTCGATAAGAATTAAAATGTTTTAATTTGCTTAGTTGTTTAAAAAATTTTGGAGTGTTGAAGTTCTTGCATGAAGTGTGTGCAACATGAATTAACAGATTTTTTCATAAATGATTAGGATTCTTTCAATTTTTCTAGTTCCATAGGTTGAATGCACCAGGAATTGTCCGCGAAATTCAATTTTTCATACGTTTTTTTGCAATTTGCAGGTCAGTATCGGGTTGTATGTTGATTAATACATGATTCGCGACAAAAAAAAAAGCTTTATTTAGTTATAATCATTAAAATTATGACTGACTATTTCATGAAATCGTTTTGTGAGACGGACTGGCTCGTAATCAGTGCGGAATGCCAAATGTCACATTCGTCTTCGATTTTCAGGTTGAATTGCTAGATATTATTACTAGAGAATATTTTCAGGTTGGTTGAGTTGCTAGGACATGCGGGATTCTTCGCAATGTTCTCCTTCACCGTTTTAAGATCAGAGCGGTGATGAATTGTATAAGTTTCTTCCCATTGCTGTACGATGATGTACCCTCAGTTGCCTCCTAGGACCACAAGAATAGTCGTCATCATCATTCACAGCCTGACTTCACCCACAGCTGGGTACAGACCTCCCTTTGCTTGTGCATGCTCCGCATTCCGTTGCGACATTAAGGATCAAGTTTATCCACAGTGTCGTCTGCCCATCTCGCCGGCGCGCGCCAGACGAACAACACATTTCTTTCCGGTCCTTGGACGAGAAAAGTATCTCAGATTAAGGAATGTCTGGGATTTTTCCAAAATAAAACGACACTTGGTTACACAATTTATTATTATGATTATGATGTATCTATTGAAGCGATAGTCATTCATATATGTTAAGTTTTTAAAGAATTATAATGCGTTAATAAGATCTACCACAAGATTCAAGTTCCGATTACTAAGTGCTTAGACTACTATATAGAGAGTAATCCCTGATCTCCCCACCTCAGAGAAGACCAGAGATTGGCCAGAGCCTCGTTTGTTGGCAGCAGGGTGCACCGCGGGCAGGTGAGGTTGACTTTGGCTCCGCAGATGGTAGTAGAGCCACTTGCACCCCATCGGTATACAGAGGTATGAAGAACAGTGCTAAGTTCTTTTTTGATAAGGGAGGATCCGCCGATCGGACGGGTGTTGTATCTGGTGGGCTACTGCCTGGCTGTTGTATGTATGCTAACCTCGCGGATAACTCTGCTTGCACGATGTAGAATGTTGACCTCAGTTGAGGCGTAGTTCGTACGTGGCATTGTAGATGCCACCTCAGGTACCCTCGAGGATACATAGCTGGGAGTCAGCTAGCATCAGCTTCAAAGATAAGTAGACGAAGCTGCACCTCACACAGGGACCTGAAATTAAGATATAGAGAAAATTCTTTGGCAAAGGCAATTCAATCGTCTTGTCTCAACTACCCGAAGATACACATAGGCCAAATTGTTTCAGTAACCCAGGTACTCTCAGTGAGATCCTGGGTTGCCCGACTTCTGGACATAAACCTCCTTCGAGCGGAACAGAATCGTCCAGACCTGCACTTCTCGATGTCTGATAACCATCTTGACCAAACATCATCAGCGTTTGTGTAACTTTCGTGAGGAAACCAGCATGCCTGAGAGATATTTCTCTACGGCATTTAAAACCAAGTCAGAGGCTCATGAGCGGAATATAAACTCCAACACCAGATCAGGCACTAACCATACGATAAAGAAAGAAAACGGAGTAAAGGTTTTAGCCCACGACCTACGAGTTACAGTCCAGGCTGTTTCCACTCGGCCGAGACTGCTCCCTTGTCAAAAAGCTATAACTAAAATACCAAATTGTGTTGGCTTTCAAGTAAAATAAAAACACGAAACACCTACCTTGCCCCTATTGAAAGTTTTCTAAGCCCAGTGCGCCGTTGCAAGCATACATATGCCGCTTTCGAAGACAATGCCTGTGCACCACGAACCTGAAAAATACATAACATAACATCATTGAACATATTATAATCTCCGAAGTGTTTGGAAGAGGTGTACCTACCTAATAGTACACACAAATTTCGCCAGTTATGTTTAAGTACCATGTTATAGGCGAGCCTATTGCCATCAACCGAGCACAAATACAGACTCCGTGGCTGCTACTGAGAAATTTCTGATGGAAAAACCCAATAACAATTTGCTCGACCGAAACCTCGAATTGAACCCAAAACCTCATGCTCAGCAGTCCAACGAGACAGTCGAGTACCTATAATAAAGATTTTTAACAAAAATATTCCTACAAAATATCCGAAGATTGGTTGATATTTCAAGAAGAAAAGATGAACTCGTTCATATATAAAATCACGCTTTTTTCCCATGGGGGTAAGCAAAAACCACAGAACGCCACCTGCTACGATCCTAACATACTCCTTTTGCCTCGTCCACGTTCATACATCTGGTCATACACGCACGCCGGTTGCGCGCACTGCGCACCTGACCTTTCTGAAGAACCTCACGAATAAGGTCAGTGTATGTGTGTATTTAAACACCACCACAACCCTTAGATCTCGAGTGACGTTACAGGCAGCTATAAGACACTCACACTTTGAGCTAAAGGTTTGGTCCCGAGCCACAAGCTCAATGGCCACGCGTGTTACGACAGCAGTTGCCAAGAAAACTAATCAATGAAGTTCCTTGGATCAGGTCACAAGTCATAGCAACGCAACAGTATTCATGCGAAGGAAACGGTGAAGGAACTTGTGACGAGCGCAAAACGCGTCACAATTTTTATTTTATTTTATTACCCTGTACAGTCCCACTGCTGGGCAAAGGCCTTCCATGAGCTGTTTTCCAGAGACTCCTCGAACCAGCCCTCGCGGTACGGCGTCCAGATCGTCTCGCCACTTCTTTCTGAGCCGACCTCGGCGGCGCCGTCCATCTTCCGGCAGCCATCGTGTGGAGACTTACAAGTTACATGGCCTAAAATAGTGAATGAGTGTAAAATAGCACAATAAAACTCACCTTAACCTTTATCCATGCTTTGGGGACAACTCCGCGCTCGTTTATTGGTTCCAAGCACCAACTCGTCATGCACGGCAGACGGCGGTGCACTGCGACATTGCATAAAGGAAGTCTAGAACTCTAGCTGCACTGCGCAGGTCACGATCAATGCTTCGGTGTGAAATATGTATGTACATCTACTTTTAGCTAAGTTTAGCTTAGCTTAAACAACTGTCCCATCGTCTGTTTCTATGTACAGTCTGGGGTCATAAATCCATGAGCACGTCAACGATCGTATTCACCTGCACACACACGTATGTGTTAGATTGAAATTAAATACCACACGCTTGTCACCAAGGCAAATGAACATTATATCGCACTCTTTCTGACTTGATAATGATGAAAGAGTGCGATATACAAGATCGTGTATGTGTGTAAAATGTTTGCAATAGAAAAAGATCCTAACTGCGACTTGTTTTGAAGCGAAATATTTGTGAAACTGCTAAAGGATTTATGGCCCATACTGTAGGCATCGCTCGACATCGATCGACAATCGATCGATTGGTGTGGTACCTTTAGTAGCCCCACAGAACATTAAAAACCTTATTTTATAGTAGTTATTTCAATTTCATTTTGCATATTTTGGCACTTGTGTTGCATTTTCTAGCATGTATGTATGCATATTTCGACGATTTTATGTTATATATTTTATTTTATTTTACTATCCGGTCTCTACTTATTAATTAATTTATTTAAACTTAATGTACAAGAGTGGTACATAAGCGGAATGAATGCCACAAGGCATTCGCTACCTTTGGGGCAAATAACATAGCATTGTGATAGAGTACAAAAACATTACTTACATAAAATAATAACTTTATTTTTCTCACCACAATATACATAAATTAGATTTGACAATGATGCATTGATTCAGGTAAATATATTTTGTGGGAGACTGGTGCCTAAGCTAGGCTCTTGGCCTCTGTTTCAGGTCACCAGGATCTCACCCCTATATATATTCATTTTATAAATTATTATGTACTAAGCACGCTGACAGAATGTAGTAAGGTATCATACGACATTTTATAGTTTTATTTATTTTTATTAATATCTAGGTTAAGAATGCTAAACAAATGTTAGTAGTTGTTTAGTATGGGTGAATGTGTGGGTGTGTGAGTGTGTGGGTGTGTGTGAGTGTGTGTTTAGGTTTTTGTAAGCATGTCTTCAGTATCATTATAGTTTAATTTTAGTAGCCAGTCAGTTAGCCTCTTTTTACATTTATTTTTTGTAAGATGTGTAAATCCTTATGAGTTTTATTGCATAAGTAGCTACTTTGATAGCAAAAGAAACGCTTGACAAAAACAGTTTTGTGACGTAGATGATGGCGCTCCACTGGGTCATATCGTATTTTCACTCTGGACAGCGCTGGATTTTAAACCAGGAGAGCATGCTGTTTCAACAAAGTGTGCAATATGAACAGTTGTTACACTGTCAGGACTTTTTTTTTTTTTGATAACAGTTCAGTGGGGTAGCGATACGGTTGAAAAGACGACACCTTCAGTATAGCTCTTTGGGTTCTTTCAATTTCTGTTAGGGTAGTTTTCGGAGCTCCACCCCAAGAGGTGATGCAGTAGCATATTATAGAGAATCTCTGGCGGGAGCAGTTTAAACCCCCTGAGAACTTCAACGATCCATCAGAGAGCCTTCCACCTGGGCACGCGTTGCCGTGGCCGACTTGGAAATCTTGAAACAGACTTCGAACCCAAGTCGGCCGGAGCAAAGTCAATCTCTGCAAATGGGGGTTCATGGACGACTCAGACCTTAAGTGCGTATGCGGCGTCTCCCCACAGACAATGGCACACCTTCCATCTTGCACCGCATGCCCTATCACCTGCGCACTTGATGATCTGCTTACTGCATCAGTGAGCGGAGTTCGCGTGGCTGAGTTTTGGGCTAAACATAATATTTGAACTTATTTGCCATCGATACGCTAAGAAGAAGATAGATTGAGCAAGGGCATAGTACACTGATTTCATGGTATTTTTATCTACTACAGGTCTCAGCGTTTCGACCACTTATATTACATTCCGCAATCTGTTACTAAGGGTGGTTATGTGGTCTTGAAATCTTAGGTTTTTGACAATTGTTATTCCCAGGTAATTTACATTCTCAGCTTTGGTGAGTGGTTCGCAGTGACAACTACGGATGAGTGGGCGGGCATGTGCAAGAGTGAGCTACAATAGTATTGCGTAATGTTTGAGTGGACCCATTGTTTTTCATGCAGAATGCTATGTAATTGGTTTTTTGAGGGTCGTGTAACCGTTCATAGACATCTTCCCAAGAGCTCGCGCTGAACAAGAGGGCAGTGTCATGAGCAACCATAAATAAGAAAAATACCATTTTGAAAACATGAATTGAGACGAATTAAACTAACCACGATGACATTTAAAAACTGTACTGTTTCTCGGATCCATCTTTATATGTTAAGATTAAATCAAAGCTATCCTCAACATCCAATACTATTAACAGTATCCTCAAGAACTCCCGCATCATGGCTCTCTTACTTTCGGGTACCTTGTTCATCAAATTTTCTGCCACCTCATACCCATTCACCTCTTCATAGGTCTGTAAATAAAATAAATAATAGATTAGTAGTCGAATCTACATATGGCTTAATAAAAACAGCCGCTCGGATCAATCTTCAGGTTAAGCCGCGCTTGCCTGGGTTGGTTGGTGTGGATGGGTGACCACCCTATACATATCGAGTTGCCTCCGTGCCTCGGAAAGCACGTTAAGCCGTTGGTCCCGGCTGTCATTTGTAGATCTTTGACAGTCTTTACAGGTAGTCAGTGGCAGTCTGACAACCAGTCTCACGAAGGGATATCGCATTACCAGTACTAACTGGGTTGTGGAGGTCAGTTAGGCAGTCGCTCCATGTAAAATACTGGTATTCAGCTGCACCCGGTTAGACTGGAAGCCGACCCCAACATAGTTGGGAAAAGGCTAGGCAGATGATGACTAAGTCAGCTTTTATAGGTTTTATTACCACTGTCATGTGTTGTTTATTTTTTTAAACTCGTTGCTACGGTTTGTAACGACACATAACATCACGCCTGTAATCCCCGAAGGGTTAGGCAGAGGTGTACTTAATAGTACACCTACATTTCGCCAGTTATGTTTACGTCCCATGTAGTTTTGGACGAGCCTATTGCCATCAACCGGCACAAATCCAGACTCCGTGGTTGCTACTGAGAAATATCTGATGTAAAAAAAACAAAACAATTTGCCCGACCCGGGAATTGAACCCAGGGCCTCAAGTTCAGCAGTCGTACTTGTGTCCACATAACCAACGAGACAGTTTTACATAATACTCTGCATATGAACACAATAATAATAAATATAATATATATTTCAGCCCACGGTTTAATTGCCAAGAGCCTCGACCAATACCTGAGGAGGCTCTCGTTAGGCGGCTGGATCAAGGGCTTGATTCAGAAAGCAGTAGGTACTCCTGGACACGGCTCGTATTGTTAGGAGGTTCCTCTCTCTGGAGCCCTGGCCGCCGGTAGCTTGGACCCTGTTCCCGATACCGGTGGGCTACTAATTTTTATATTTTTAAATGTTTTTTTTATTTTGAATTTTAATTAGGAATATTTAAAAATGTAATTAGTAAGTAAGAAAAATAAATAAAGGAATAATAATATAATATACATTAGGAAAACAGTGAGAGTAATATTGAAACATACTGTTCTGTCCCCCACCGAACGGCGTCCTCGTTTCTTTTTGGCTTTCGCGTGAAGATTGCGCCTAACAAATGCCGAGACCATCTTTTTGGCGAAGAAGTGTGCTCTGAAGACTGGGCCTGGAAATTATAAAGAGAATGTTTTAGAGAAAAAAAAACCGGCTAAGTGCGAGTTGGAATCGCGCACCGAGGGTTCCGTACAAACTTGTAAGTTTTCAGATTTTATCCTATACATGTGCTGTAAGACATTGCTTCTTGCCAAATTTCATGGTTCTAGGTCTAGGAAGTACTCTATAAATTTTGATTCCCTTGAGAGTGTCGAAATATACGTTTTTTTCGGCATAAACGGCCGTATCTTTTTTTTACGTTAACTTAGAAGTTTGGTTTTTTCACAGCTTCGAGAGACTGTAGATTTGAGTTTATGGTTTTAATTTCAACTTGATACGTCCACGCATTCCTGAGATAAAGGGTCTTGACTGATAGACAGACAACGTGATCTTATGATCACTTCGTTCCGCCTGATTTGTTTAGTTAAAGCCTACAGTCTCACTGATTCACTCACTCATCATCAGCAGCCGAGCCTTTTCCCATCCATGTTGTTATTAGTACTTGAAGATGATGAGTAAATGAGTGAGATCGTAAGTGCAATCTATCGGTTGATACACTTTCGTTCCGTGCATTCTCAATTTTGCAATCTTTATATGTCGTTACCCAATATACAAAACATACACACACACACACAATAGACCAACTGAACACGATCAGCGTGTTGGTATTCAAATCAAATCAAATCAAAATCATTCATTCCAAGTAGGCAAATTATAGGTACTTTTTGAATTGTCGAAACAAAGACAACAATAAAAATGAAGCAACAGTCCCAGTCACAAGACATAATAACTGTGAAACTACTGTAGTTGCCCATTCCATAGCGTAGATCTCTATAGAGAAGAACGGGCAATCATAATATTGTTACAAAAACTTTGGTTACAAGTACATACTATCAGCTCGGAATAAAATGGCAACAGAGTAAGGTAATAATGGCCTGACGGGGATGAAAAGTGAAGCGTCTTTTCAATAAAATAATGAATAATCACTAACCTTAGTCTCTGGTGCTAAAACACAAAGTCTAGGGCTGCAAACAGGTAAAAAAGAAGAGCCTCACAGGACCACCACTACAGAAGAGGGCGGGTGCCGCAATGCGGGAACGAAAGGATACCTAGACTTGTTGCACTACGCAGGTCTCGAAGTAACGATTGATAGGCAGATGTGTGGTATAGGATGCTGTGTTTATTATTTATGGCAAGTAATGAAGAGATGCCGAAGGGTCATGAATTAAATGTTGAGATTTTTGTTTTGGCGAGTTTTTCTAGTCGGCTGACTGCGTTGACGGTCTAGCTGTCGCAAGTGCCACTGAAAAGCTAAAGACCCAAGATCCATCTTCAAGTTGATATCATTGGAATTGAAGTAGCAGCAGAAAACAGAGTGACGATGTTTGTTTGTTTGTTTGTTACTATACCACGACGAAACGGTTTATCAGGTCGTAACGAAATTTTTCAAGGAGATAGAGATTTTTCTCACATACACATCAAAGTTTCTAGTGAACGGCTAGTAATAAAATAAAGATATAAGGTGGGTCCCAAAGTGGGCGCCAATATGAAAATAATGGCGCCCAACAATTACTCAGGTGAAGTTTGGGCTCTAAACGTACCTGACACTCTTGCTTATCATCAATTAATGATGTTATCGCAAATTAAGAGTCATGAATCTTCTGCAGTGTATCTGTTATTTGGATACTATGGGAAAGTACAATATCATATACCTATAGGTACACTGCGCTAGGGAAAAATATACTGAAATAAAAAAAAACTTGACTGACAGCGACCCCTAGTGTCTCTCTGGTTACGATAAATGCGTAAGTAAAGTCCGCGAAATTCAAAATTGCTCACAGTTTTTGCAAAATGCTTTTTTTTTACAAACTATGTAAATAGATTCAAGCAGTATATATTTTCACTATCACTGCAAATCACATTTGGGTCAAAAATACCTGATAAAAGCGGTAATTTCCAAAAAAAAAAAAAAACGATTCATAATTTCATTTTCGCGGGCTATCATTGCATATCTCTAAACATAATGAAACTACTAGCGCCTGCAATCTTATTCGTATGCAACTTCAGAGTAGAGGGATTATAAAGTAGAAATCCCCTTGCATGTTTCCTCTCTTTCTTCCTTACGTAACGGCCTGTGAGTTAAAAAGCGTGCTCTTCAGATTGTCAGTGCAGACAGCGATAGTGTGCTAGAGAGAGGTGAATAGAAACGACGCCATTTTAATTGTTTTGGAACCACACCCTTCTACACGTGAATGCAAAATATTGCAAAGTTAAAAACATTCTGCTGTGCTGCCAGTTTCGAAATTTGATTATTAATGAAAGTTCTCTTATCGTATGTCAAATAAGTATTGGACTTTTGCAACAGCTATTCAAATTAAAATTTGAGGTGGCTCAGATTTTTAACCGACTTCTGAAAAAGGAAGTGGTTATTTACTCGGCCAGCATCTCTTTCTTTTTTTATTGTTTTTTTATTGTATGTTGAGATGGCACATAATGTTAGAACGATGTAGTAACAAGTGCACGTTAAAAGTGTCCATAGTACAAAAAAAAGACAATTCGAAAATAAAATAATTAGTTCAAATAAAACGCCTTGTTGGCTCTTCCCGTGACCCAAGGGCTGACTTTTACCTTGGCCAGAGGCTAAGTGTTGCCATACAACGTGGCAACGCCGCCAGTCTCTTGGGCACATTACCGGCTGACAACGTTGAGGAAGAGTTTTTGATGCCCTTTTATAGTTAGTTTTTTTTGTAGTTAGTTTATTTTAGTCATTTTAATTATTATAATGTATATAGTTCAAATAAACGGACATAATATAAGGTCTAACTATTCCTACACGAAATATTTTCAGAGAATCATCTAACGGCTACAACAAAGTTATTTCAATGGAAAAAAATATTTAAGCATTTTATTATACGATTAAATGTTTTAAAATTACTTGACCCACAAAATAAATATTAACTCCATATTTTTCATTACGGTAGATAACTACGTCGTATTTACCTACTGTCATTGAAGCGGTAGGGAGTAAAGGTTTTATGAAAAATGTCACAAGAAAAAATTGAATTAAAATAATTCCGTAAAAACAAAAACATAAAATTTATTTATTCGTTGCTATGGCGACTTTATGACTTATAGAAGTTACTCTTAAAATATTTCGTGTATGAAAAAATAGACCTTATAATTATAGGGCTCTGATGGCTCTTTTTTGCAGAATCAAAATAGACTCGATGTCTGCAACCCGTCCCCATAACAAAATGCCATAAGACATTATACTATGGAAGTAACTAAAATAGACCAGTCTCGCGGTATCTACATCAGTAAATAGACGGAATTTTCTAACAGCATATTCTGCTGAACTTAACCGCCCCGCAAGAGATGTTAAATAAGCATCCCATTGTATCATTGAATCAAGAAACCATACTGTTGATCGTGTAAGATTTTTGACAGTAGCAAATAAAACACATGTTTATAAATAACTTGCAGTATCTCCTTTATTGTAATTTGATGTCAACATTAACAATTATAGAATAGTACCTACATAGTTAATCGCAAATAATATTGGTGTTTTGATGTTTTATTCAAACTCTAACTCAATGCATTTATTTCAATTAGATCATTACAGACACTTTTGAATGTCAAAACACAAAAAAGAATTTAAAAAAATAAGCTACAGTTCCAGTCACAGGGCAGGGGTCAGGGATATTATAATAATTATCTAGTTGATTGGAAGGGAGAAGAGAGTTGGTATAACTGAATCAGAGTAAGAACACCAGTAATGCCAAACACATAATCCCCAAGTGTTGCACATTACCAATGTTCTTGAGAACTCCTCTTCTCCCTCCTTTAGTGAGGAGTAGGTTCACTACAATAGTAATATAACCATGTAATATTACTATCCTCACAGTTTGTGTAACTGCATCATATTTACCGAAATATCATGCGGTTACATGGGTCATCGCGGTCATTAGTTCAGGCGCGGATTTGAGATTGGCTATGAGAGATAATCAAAAGACCAATTTTTGTACCGCGACCATCAGTCTTTTGATCCTGTCATCTTAAATCCACGCCCGTCATTGTTACCTAATCACAATGGGATTTAAAAAGCCCATCATTCAGACAAAAATAACCATTTCAAAACATAAACTAAAAATATAACAAGAAATATTGCAAGAAGTCATGTTCACATGAATGTTGCCACATTTCTGATTACTCTTTCTGGAGATGTTATGTTTTGAAATAATTAAACATATTATTAGCCTTCACGAAGTCCTTATTTGTCCGATATAAGTAGTTGGTGAAAGTTGAAAGTGGTTTCTTCAGTATTGAGCAGGGTATGTGCGACATGGCTGGTGGAGTCGCTGCAGTGCCATGACAGTCATCAGCCTCCAGAGTCGAATCTGGAACAGCAAAACTTCCTATTATCATAATATACTCGTAAATAAAAAATCTGTTTTCTTATGTGGGTTTGGTGATTCTTAAAGTTTGAAGTCTTGTAGTGCGATTCCATTGATGTGCGGCACAGTGCCACACAGTGTGCCGCACAAGTTTCTTTCAGTGGACTCGCTCAAGTGAACATGAACAAAATGTGCGCGTGTTCAGCGAAATTTTCGCGCACACGTAGAAGCGGTGGACTAGCATCAGCGAACACGCACTCGCTGTTCGCGCACTCAATTTAGTAGTATAAGAGACCGACCTGCACTCATCTGTTTACTGAAAAATATTTTTTAGCAAGCTGCAAATGCTTGCAAATGTTGTCATATAAAATTACGTCAAGACTATAGAAATTGGGACAACCGTTAGTCTTAACGATTATACTTAGGCAACCGAATATCATCTTAACCTATTCACAATATGTTTGTTCATGTATTAAGATTTCGCTATCGATTTTTTTTGGTAAAATCGTACCATAATGTAATAGAGAGCTAACCTACTGCCATCAATAACACTTTGCTTGACCTGAGAATTGAACCCAGGATCTCGTACGTGGCAGTACCGCTTGTGATCACTAGACTAACTAAGCAGTCGGTCGGCCGGTTATAACTATCAATTGGTCCACTATGGTGGACATGGACCTCTCCCAGATTACGCCACGGCACCATGTCCTCTGTCTTCCGCATCCAGTCTTGCCAGTCACCTTTTCAAGGACTCCGGGACATTTGCCTCTTCAGCCACCGTGTATCTGACAACTAGCCAATATATAATAATACACATACCTACTATCTGGATATTGAGGTCCTTCGGTGGGGACTTGATGACTGGGCTGGACTGGAGTGCGCTGGCTGCGGTGATCGGATAGGCACGTCAGCCGCCATTAAAGACCAGTGGGGGACTACGAGGCTCGTCCACATGGCACCTGAAATGTAAAGTAGCGATCTTTTAATCATTGTTTTTATCTTCATCGTGTTTATTCAGCAAAATTTCGTCCACTGCCCCAATTAAAAGAGTCGCTTTGATGCACAGATGCTGCGAAAAACGGTGGACATTCAACCCATATCCTTTCTGTCAAGTGACGTAACATAACGAGCTCTTTTATTTAAAATCATCTCTTGCCTTTTCCCAATTATGAGGGGTTCGGCTTTCAGTCTGACCGGATGCAGCTGTATGCCAATATTTTACATGGAGCGACTGCCTATCTGACCTCACCATCACAAATCAGGTAACAAGAAATCCTTTAGCAAAACAGTTAGTCAGACTTTTTGGTTTTGAACACTGTAAAGCCTTTCAAAGTTCGATGAATGACAGCCGGCTGCGTGGAACACAGAGGGACTTCCATTTTAAATCGATGATCGGTTACAAACCCTCCACTGCTCATTTCATCTTCGATTAACTCATGTGGCCTGTATTTCTTTGCCCTGAGCTCATCTATTAATATTGTTTCAACAGATTGAAAAAAAATTGTCATAAACAAAAAAATAAAACACTAACCTGCATCATCTATGCTATGGTACCCGGTCGGCAGGTAGGCTGGTGTCCAGAATGTTCTGGTGCGGATGGCAGCACCAACTCGTCCTCCACGACAGACGGCGGGTGGCGCACTGCGGCATTGCACAAAGGAAGTCTAGTCTAGAACAAGACTAGCTGCACTGCGCAGGTCACGAAGTATTGAATTTGGAAGTGTGATATACGATGCAGTTTTTATATTTGTTGATTAGTTCTAGTTGTCATTGGTCACCTATTGTGTTTTGCTGTAAGGACCTCTTCTATTCAATAGTCTTCAAAGCTTTGGGATTGTTTCCGCCAAAAATTTTTCTTTGCTGTGTTTGAAAATATCGCACTGCTTCTTATGCGTCGAAATTCAACTCTTTGAATACACAAAAAGCTTTGTTGAGTTCTAAACGAAACCTTTCCTGTAAGTACGCGTGTATGGTTGATGGCAAGATTGGCTTTCGTTGTAACGCTTTTCTTAATAATCAATTTGTGAGATATTTCTCGACGGCATGTAAAGCCAAGTCAGAGACCCATGTGCGGCATAAAAACTCTGATACCAGGTTAGGCACTAACCAGACGGTAAAGAAGAAGGAGACTAGAGAAAGCACGTACCTAACATTTTTTCCAAAATTGAGTTGTATATATATGAATGAGGAAAAAAAGACGAATTTGCTGATATATTTTTTTATTTTATTTAGTTTCGGATTTACCACAGTGAAGAAGGGCTCATTTCCATTATCACTTATACTTTAACTAAGATGAATGAAGAAAAATGAAAAGACGTATTTGCGTAGATGAGACTAATCTTTCAATGAATTACTATTTTGATCGAAAAGTAAAAAGGTGCATCTATTCATTAAGTTCCGCGTGTGACAATGAAATGACGTAACTGGCTATTGTCCCTTTCAATTAATTTGAAATTAAGGCTAATACTAGGAGAAAAGGACGTATTTACTACTTGCGTCTTATCCATTTAGTATACCACTTCTTTCAATAGACGTATGTTGTAGATGCGTTTTATTTTCCTGAGGAGCGCAATTATAAAACAATCAATGCTTAACAAAAAAGACGTAAGTGAGTAGAAGTCAGTTTTCTACTACGTTTCGGGAGTTTTATGTATTACTTCAGATAAATTCATGTTTTGCAGATTCCTCAGTAAAGACAATAAATAAAAATTTTTAACCCAGAGAATGATATCTCTGGGTTAATCATTTTTATTTAAGAAAATAGTTCACCACGCTTGCTCAAGACGGGTTGGCGATTTCAGACTTATATTGATTATAAGTCCAGGTTTCCTCACGATGTTTTCCTTCACCGATGTCTGTGATGTCCAAGATAAACTTAGAAAGTACATATGAATTGGAAAATTCACCTTGGTACTTGCCCGGGTTTGAATTCACGACCGCATGCATGAAAGGCGAGGCCTTAACCTCTTATATAATATTATCAAGAAAGATATGGGCAGCAAAATGGTACATTAACAGAATTTTGATCAATGCAATAACTAAATCACAGCATGGGTTTTCCCAAATCAAAATAAAATCAAAATCAAAACATTTATTCCTTTGCAAAAATGGGTAATACGCACATGGGTGTTCTTTTATAATAAGGTTCTCCATATTTCACCGTCACATGGGCATGCAAAACCGTAACCGTTCACCGTTCCCGTTTTTCTTCTTAAAATATTTTTTCGACGGTGACTATTGTTTGTTTCATTGACTTTTTTGGCACCGGCTTCCGAAAGTAAAGTTATTTTAATTTTTTTTAGTGGCCAGTTCATTCGGTTATCGTCAAAGCCTCGGCTGTTTTAGACACTTTCTCCAAGTTCAAAAAATCTATTTTTACTAGTATGCGCGTCATCTATAGCTGCATACGTTTATAGACGACTCGGGGAGGTTGGTTGTGCGCACACGAACGAATTATTGGCCACCGAAAGTTTTAAGAATTTTGTATCAAATGCAGGTGTTTGACTTGAAGAGGAACGCCAGATACGTCACGTGGCGCCCCACTCCTCCATGGAAAAAAAATTCTTCGACTATTTGGAGACTGTGAAACTGCGTATTAGTTGCTCTTTCCCACAGTTTTTTTTTAATAAAACGTCTTTGGGAAATCCTTTGGATTTCCATAGTTTCGTGTTGGACAGAATTATATGTAGATATTAAGTTATTGTAAGCAAGTTTGAAATGTGACTTTCCCGATGGTGACATTTTCCGTGAGTCAAATCGACCTTCATGGCAAATGTTTTCAAATGATCGCTTCAACCGCCAGAAGTATGCTTTGCGGCCTTGCAGTTGTGACATTAGCATCCACTTACACGGCGCGGTTCTGACTGAACTCATCATGTACAGCCTCACACGGCACGGTGTGCTCGTACCGCTTACTCGGCTCGTGCGTAATCACACTCCGCTCACTGAAATCGTAATAGGGCTTGCTTTACTCGGGCGTTCCCCGCGGTCATGTGCCTCGTGAGAGGGCTCGCTTCGACCGTTTATCTAGTAAGCACAGCTCCATACACTGGGGTCGGGTCTCCTGCCTGCGCCGCATCCGTTCGTCACAGGTTGTGACATTCGAAAGGGAAAGAAGAAATATGCCGAGTTGCTGGTCAACCTTTAGCAAATGGAGAGGCACCTTACGAAGAAGTAGAAAATCATACAAGTTCCTAATGATAAATTTCCGCGTACTGGTTTTCGGTTTCTTCATTTTGGTGCTGTTCTATTTCTTCGTAGTGACGCTGTTCTACCTCTGCGATCTCTCGATCACACTCTCTTCGGAAGAGCATATTCAAGTAAAACGGATCACTTCGCTGTAACATAAAATAAAATATTATTACATAATTAGTATTGAGGAACAAAGCTCAAGTGTTTCGTAATGTAACTTAGCACGCATTATTCAGTAATTAATTAAAACAGCTATTTGCGACGGTGTCAATATTCAGAATGCAGTCTTATACACGGTGGCGCCGAAAATACGCCATGAAAACACTGGTAATACTAGTTCATAGGAATATCTTTAAACTATCTAAAAAATCCTAGCAAAGAACTTTAAAAAAAAATTCAAACAAAACTAAATAGCATAAAACTGTTAACGAAATACAACACCATTTATAGATATTGGTTTTCTAACCTTAGGTATAATTTGCATTAATTCGCGTCTGGAAATAACATTTATGGAACAAATTTGGCAAAAGTTTATGAAAAGGCGAGTTAGCAACATGAGTTTAGTGTTTATACCGATGCGAGGTCGTTAACCTGACAGTGATAGCCTATTAATCTACATCATGTAGAAAATTCCGAATATGAAAAATAATGTCCTGTGACTAAACTACGGGATATATTATTCGAATGAATTTTTGTACGCAAACTGGGAACGTCATGAGGTATAGGCAGTGTAATTTATTGTCGTATTGTCGGCGCCACCCTGAATGCTGTTCTCGGCATTGGTGGATACTATTTATTCAGAGAATTAATAATGTTATGCAAATTCAATATTAGAAAGGTGCTTGACACTAAGAAGAGTACTCCCAACCACCATATGCGTGTGTTACTTGAAGTATGAACTTTGACGAAGCAAAAAAGTATGTAAGAATTTTATCAGGTGGCGTTCTATAGTCTACCCACCCTCATGGTTAAAGAGCCATGAGGGTGAGTAGACACAGCTGTAGGTATGAGTTTATGAAAAAACGAGATGATTGTGACACCACGACTCATCTGTTAATATTATAAGAATAAACTTACTGCACCTCGTGAAAGCAGAGAAAGATATACAATTGAAGTATCTAGATCTGGCTCGCGAGGTTGTCGACATGTGGGACGTGAGTACAGCAGTCATTGTGCGGATAGTCGTGTCGGCCAATGGTTTAATAGCCAAGAGCCTCGACCAACATCTGAGGAGGCTCTCGCTTGGCAGCTGGATCAAAGGCTTGATTCAGAAAGCAGTACTTCTGGAGACGGTGCGTGTTTTAAGGAGGTTCCTCCCTCAAGAACCCTGACCACTGGTAGCTCGGACCCTGTTCCCGGTACCGGTGGGCTTACTATTTTTTATATTTTTAAATGTTTTTATACAATTTTGATAATATTTAAAAAAAAATAAAAAATATCGCTGGACAAAACACACAGCGCCATCTAGTGCCACACTAAGCAACGAGGCTTGTGTCGTGGACACCAGATAGTTGATATACTACATAGATACTTTTTGTTTGTAAATACATACTTATTATACATATAAACATCCATGACTCGGAAACAAATGTCCATGCTCATCACACAAACACTTGCTCCTACCGGGATTCGAACCCGAAAAATGTTAAAAAAAAACAAAAATCAAATTTCGAAATGTAAATCATATCTAAAAAAAAACTGAATAAAGGAATAATGAACTTACTGCGATTGTTGGTAGTTGGGGTGTGCCCGATGTATTATTGCATTTGGTCCAATATTTCCAAAACGCAATAATAACAAGCAGGACCAGAACCACTCCAAATATTGCGGAGATGATGGAGACAGTAGAGTTGTCAGTAGATGTTGCATCTGAATCATTTACATTGATATCATTTACTACCTATATCACCAAATCAAATCAAAATATTTATTTGCTAGAATATGGTACACAGGGTGTTACAGTAGTTTTGTTTCAGCATATCCTGCATAACATGGCGTGCAAATATATTCACAATCAGCGATGTCAACTAATCTAGCTTAGAAATTACAGATTCTATTAATTTGTCTTCTAAATAGTCCTTAATGGTATAATATCTTTGAAATAGCAATTTATAGTTTGAAGAGTATTTTTTTTAAACATTGTCAGAGGTAAGTCTTGAAGTTTCGGGAGGTTCCTGCACCGAATCAGGCGGGAGGAGACGCCCGGGTGTTTCCACTGCGAAGATCGACTGGAGGACACGGTGGAGCATACGGTGGAGGTCTGTCCCGCTTGGGCGGAGCAACGCCGTGTCCTCATAGTGGCGATCGGCGGCGGCGACCTCTCGCGTCTGGCCCTGGTTCGAGCCATGGTCCGGAGTGAGACGGAATGGGAAGCCGTCACCTCCTTTTGCGAAGCAGTCATGCTAGCAAAGGAGGAGGCGGAACGTGAGAGAGAGCGTTCCTCCTCACGTCCCAGCCGCCGCGGGAGACGCACCGGGCGCCGGGGGCCTGTGGACGGTGAGCTAAGGGCTAGCTTGCCGTCCCTCCGTCTTAGGACGACAGGCCGTGTCGACGGCGCGTTCGTGTTCCACGCGCGCCTCAAAGAGATGTCAGCATAGGGAAGGGGCCCGCAAGGGCCGATGCCTGCCGGGTGCTGCGGGTTGTTCGGAAAAGATACCGCGGCCCCGGAACACAAAGGGCGATGAAGGAACATGGGTGGGTTTTAGTCAGTAAAAGTCTGACACTCCCTCCCGCTCAGCCCAGAGCGGGAGAAAACATTTGATGATTACCCATCCGAAAAAAAAAGGTAAGTCTTGAAGACTATTTGATAAACGATTGTAAATAATAATTGACATGTGATAACAAAGTGTTCACAGTTATACCACCTTTGGTAAAACATACACAAACATCACGCCTAAAATCCCCGAAGGGTTAGGCAGAGGTGTACCTAATGGTACAGCCACATTTCGCCAGTTGTGTTTAAGTCCCATGTTATAGTGTGCGAGCCTATTGCCATCAACCGAGCTGGGTTCGATTCCCAGGTCGAGAAAATTGATATTTGGGCGATTGTTAATGGAAAAATCAATTAGAAATTTCTCAGTTGCAGTCACGGAGTCTCGATTTGTGGCCAGTTGATGGCAATGGGCTCCCCTATTACATGGTTTTATACATAACTGGCGAAATGTGCGTGTACTATTAGGTACACCACTGTCTAACCTTCAGGGATTACTGGCGTGATGTTAAGATAAATTCACGACGTAAAAGATTAACCAATCAGCAAGAATGACTGATAAGATTAATCTATACTTTAATATTATAAAGCTGAAGAGTTTTGTTTGGTTGAACGCGCTAATCTCAGGAACTACTGGTTCGAATTGAAAAAATCTTTTAGTGTTGGATAACCCATTTATCGAGGAAGGCTATAGGCTATATAACGTCACGCTGCGACCAATAGGGGCGGAGCATCAATAAAAAATGTTATGCAGACGAAGTTGCGCGGGTCAGCTAGTGTAATATAATAATTTAATTATACTTACTAGTACCATTTGTAGTCACTTTGATAGTTGTTGTTTCTATGATGTTATCATGTGGTAATGTAACATTCTTCAAAACAGCCTTCACTGTCGTTGTGTTCCGTGATTCCGTATCTAAAGGAGAATCTGCAAAACATAATTGATTGTTTTTGTGAGAACGGGTTTGGGTAAGAGTGGCATGATTTTTTAAGTCTGCTGTCACTCATGAATAGTGAGTATTTCATTAGAAAGAACACAATAATACAGTCATTTTCTTCTATGAACAATTATTTCTGAAACGCATCGGAGCTGAGATATTTAACGAATAAAAATAATAAAATCATGTCATCGTTTATTATAATTGTGCCAATGGCAGTGAATATATTCATTTGTTCACTGCTATTTCTGTCTATAAATCGCAATTGGTAGTTAGAAGGAGCTCGTGGCTAAATACTAACAGCCGCACAGGTTGATCTTCAAGGTTAAGCCGCGTTTGCCTAGGTCGGTCTGTGGATGGGTGACCATCATAACTTACCGGGCTTCCTCCGTGCCTCGGAAAGCACGTTAAGCCGTTGATCCCGGCTGCAGGGCCTGGAATGCCATGGGCCAGAATCGTCACACAGTGGGTGCCTGAAAACGGTGGTCGTAACCGAGGCAGGCGCAAAAATAGGCCCAGAATAGGCTTATAAAAACAAAGTTGGGAAAAGGATAGGCAGATGATGACCTATTTATTTGGTTTATTCCCGACTGCCACCACCCGTCTGCCACCACTGGTGGCACTTACAACTATTTGTTATGTCATTTATTGTGGCAAAAAAGTCAATGAAACAAACAATAGTCACCGACTTCCGAAAGTAAAGTTATTTTCCTTTTTTTTTGTGTTTTTTTTTCGGAAGTCGGTTATTGTGAGCAAAATCACTTATTACGGTAGTGGAAGGTGTGACGCGCTCAAAACAATGCGTTTATATTACATATAATCTGGTCTAGGTGACTGCCTTGTTGGGCCAGTGGTCGAAAGTGCGACTGCTGAGAATGAGGCCCTGGGTTCCATTCCCGGGTCGGGCAAAGTGTTATTGGGTTTTACCATCAGGAATTTCTTAGTAGCACTCACGGAGTCTGGATTTGTGCCCAGTTGCTGGTAATAGACTCGTATTAAATGAGACTTAAACATAACTGGCGAAATGTGGGTGTACTATTAAGAAAGAAAAGAAAGAAAGAAAAAACGTTTATTGGCACACGCCACAAGTACACAATATAAAATATAAAAAAGCAAATATAAAATAAAATCTAAAACTAACCAAGAAATATTACGATACGACAACGACGATATTACGATTTTTTTTATTTTTTTTTATTATTATAATTTTATTTTTTATTTTTTTTTATTA
The DNA here is from genome assembly GCA_964057025.1 of Standfussiana lucernea. NCBI lineage: Eukaryota > Metazoa > Arthropoda > Insecta > Lepidoptera > Noctuidae > Standfussiana > Standfussiana lucernea. Next base: position 10,060,907 of record OZ059811.1, read on the forward strand.
CGTACACCTCTGCCTAACCCTTCGGGGATTATAGGCGTGATGTTATGTATAATAATCCAAAACCCAATTACACTTTCCTCAACCTGGAAATCGAAGCCAGCAGGACATCAGGCGTTTCTTAGCGCGAGACCAACAGCATATATTTTTTTTAACGTCGGACTCTACCATATTCTCCTGCGTACACATGGCGTACAGTTTCAAACGCTTAATCTTACATACACAAACAGCCAGAACCGAAGCAACTACTTGTGGGCCATACAAATATTTGTTACGCGTGGGAATCGAACACGTGACACGCAGCGCAGCGGCCAATCGCTCAGCCATACATTCTGGGCCCGAGAAGAGATTTTATAATAATATATAGATCAGAAATCACTGTATAATGAAGGTTGTAGTGAGTGGAGAAAGGCTTACCAGCACATTCATTAGTGAGATCTACTTCTAACGTACACTGGTCTGCACAAATTCTTTCATCTGAAAAATAAATAAATAAAATCATAAACAGCAATAGTATCGCCCCCTATTACATGGGACTTAAACATAACTGGCGAAATGTGGGTACCATTAGGTACACCTCTGTCTTACCCAGCGGGGATTACAGGTATGATTTTATAAGCATAATGATCAGTTGACTGATGACGTTCATTTAATTATTTGCTCAAAGGCGTCACAAGAACAGTTATATATTAAAGCTATTGCTATTGTAACAGTATAACAGTCTCTTACACAGAGGTATGTCACTCGCTTGCCAGTCATATCTGCCGTCCGCTAACAGTAGAGATGAACACAAGACGTTCGATCTATATAAGTCTAGCTTGATTTTTATTCCAGGGTGCTTTAAATAATCATCATTTCTATAAATAAAATAACTTTCCGCATTAATCGTTTGGACAACTGAAACATATTAAAAAAACAAAATTGCATTTAACATTCTGAAATTATTTCACAAAAGAGGTTAAATACTATACGAGGTGTAGTTTTGCAACCTATTCAAAATTCAAGAGGTTGTCATAGAAGACGGTACCTTTGATTACGGTACCTGATCAATAATAATAAACGCTGCTTTTTTTTAGTTGTTTTAATTTGACACTATTTCAGAATGAAGCCCAAAGAGGAGAATCACCCGTTTATCGAATAAACGTCTGCGTTTGTTTGTTGTGTGAAAGCGCGGTTATAGGGCTAGTATTAGACGTGCCGCGTTTTAATACGGATGGTGTATACTTACCGATTTCCGATATTAAGAAATAAATATAAAAAATTACCTACCCATTTTATTATTGATTCCCGTCGAGTATCATTAGCATAGTTACCTCCTTGAATTTGACGAGGATGCAAAGCAACACCTTATAGATTTTTGCAACTCTATACGAGAAAGAAGATTCCGTCCGCTCTAAGGAAGAAACTTGGAAGATTGAATCTCACCTGTGATTTCGTGTCTGGTCACACTCGGAGATGTATTTTTAAATGTAACAGCTACTAGATTAATAACTGCCGAGTGATAACTAAACTTCCAAGGGAACTGCGATTCTGCAAGTTTCACAGACCCCATTCCTCCAAAAACAAAAGAACAAAAATAATGTTAGCTGTGCGACATATTAGAATACGAAAGTACTTACTCAAATTATATTGCATGCATATAAAATGTACCAGTTATGTAACAAGAAACAATTTGTTAAAAATCGCTGTTTATCTGTTCAACACGTATTCAACCGTGCGACATCATCTTAATGTTCTGCCGAAAGTTATTTTTCACATCGTGGGGGGTTTTTTGAAGCCCGTAATTATTGGTAAAAAAGATCGTACAGGTGTGAACGGGCCCATCACGAAGCCGTTACACAAGCATTCTGGAAATCAAATTAACACTGCGCAAAAAATATTGGTGGAAAACGACTATTTTGGTGTGAAAAATCACTGTTTATGGCAGCGCTCAAAACATTGTGCTGATGAATGCATTAAAAAGTACAGGGGTCATGAAGGTATTTATAATAAAGTTTAATATTAGTAGTAGTTTAAAGTGTGATATTGTTGGAACTTTGACCTTCAAATCTCCGTAACTTTGAATCCGGTCGAAGGATCTTACGGGACATCTGACCGTTGAGTGCTCAAAAGGGACAAATGTCCCTTTTTCGTTCCAGTACCATACGTGCTCATAATATATCTATGTATTTATTTCTATCACACGATGTTTTAACCCTTTTTCTCTTTTCTACTCGAATCTTAATACATTTCTTCATGCTAACAATACAACAAAAGTTGTACAACGGTTCATTCGAATTCAAAAAATAATGTCAAAGTTAGTCGATGGTTCTCGTGTGATACGCGAAGTCGAGTTACGCAAAATTGTGCAAAAACGAGATATTTTCGGTTGTTGGTGAATGTTTTTGAGTAGATTACTGATTTAATAATTAGTTAGAATATAGTTTAAGTGTGTGCAACCGGGTTTTTACCTAAAGGTAAGTATATGAATTATATTTCTGTGAGGTCAGTGCACTCGTAACAGTACTAGAATCTTATCGTAAATTATTAGATTGTGAGACCAGTTCTGTGTAAAAATGATTAACTATCGCATTGAATATTTACTCGATAAAAGTTTTCAGCCAAAAAATAAACAAAAGATACTCAATTTAAATTAAGATTTGAATTCTAAAAATCAAAACAAAAAAATGTAAACAAACAAAAATGGCCGCCACCATTCTTTCTGCAAGTTGTAGGTCTGTTAATTAATATGACGGCGTAAGCGATGGCTGAGCGATAGCGCCGTTGTCATTAGGGTTCGGTGGTACCGGGTTCATGATGAAATGTTAAAATAATAGTTTCGGTTTCGGTACACAAAAATCACAGTTTATTATTTAACACAAATTTACATTAAATAACACTAACAAATAATCTCCACAAAATGGGCAAACCGACAGTTTCGTTCTGAAGGAGTGACTTCGTTGGAGTTCCGAGCAAAAGTGATCTCGGCACAATCCCCACTCTACAAAACGACTCTGTCCACGTGCCGCCATTAAAACAACATCTGACGTCACGGCGTTTACCCCTACTACAATGGTCAAATCAGCAACTTGATGTTTATAAGTTATCGCTTTCTCCGACACGGCCAGCCTGACAAGTTACACGTCCTCGTGAGTACCTGTAACCAAACAGTCAAATTTGGAGCAACAGTACAGGCTCGGTCAACCTGACCACAACTTTATGGAAAAGCATAACTTGAAAATAACAGTTGTCAAACAAAAGGTTCCTCTAAGTCTCAATCATATTTACTCAGCAACTAAATCAACTTCGATCACATACAACGCTCATGGCCCAGCTGCCGCAGCAGCTAGTGACACTTATGCCACCCATATCGTCATCACCTCATGTGATACGACCACACACATCACATAGAGTCTGCGACTCCCAGGTCAGTACAAGACCAAAACAACAATAGTCTCCATTGAGACCCAGGTCCCCGCCGTACCACCAGCTGCCCATCGCCCCCTGAACAGCTCACAAGTGAGCTGCAGTTACGACTACAGACTAGTGCGTACGGTGCGACCAAATAGCCATGGTATGTGTCTACTACTCGGTGGAGGTACTTTCATCACCGTCCTCTACGTTTAACTCATTAGGAACACTACTTAGAGGCATCTTTCGTATACGATCGTGAGCGTACTTGTAGGTTCTATTACCATTCAAAGATTTTAAAAGATAACGATCACCGTCAAGTACTTCTACAACTTTAAACGGTCCCTTATATTTGGGGTCTAATTTAGTCTGATTCCGTTCTTTATTTTGAATTAAAACCAAATCACCAACACTGAAATTAACTACTTTGGCCTTATTTTTGTCAAAACGGGCTTTTTCATAAGCCGCACTCTTCTCAATACCGTCCACCGCGTGTTCTCTCGCCTCTGTTAGGTCAATTCCGGTTTCATCATCGTCGTTATAAGCCATTGATAAAAGCATTCAAATACTCATTCAAAAGGGACGTCAACCGGTCCTTGTTTTCGTTTGAAATATCAGAATCAACATTGTAAAGATCAATTACGGGAGGTAAATCGCAACAACCTACATTTGTGACTTTCGAAATACGTAGGGTAGATTCAGTTAAATGTACCGTATAGCCAAGTGTCAAAATATCGCGTCCGATCATAACATCGTATTTCATACAATCGTCGGGTAGTACGTAAAATAAAATTGACAGTTCGTTATTGTCGACCACAACATCGCTAAGAATTTGTTCAGTGCTAAAAACATTCGAATTATTACCGATACTAATTACTTGCACGGTTGAAAGTGAACGTTTTCCCGAGAATTTATAAGCTACACTTTGTTTAACGAGAGAACACTCGGCGCCGGAATCAAAACAAAATGAAAACGACTCACCGGATTGTTCCAATTGCCCGCAAACACCTGCTATTTCGCAGCTATCGACGCGTCGCTCCGCCGTTGCGTTGGCAGCGCTGCCCGCCGACGATGACGCGCCACCCGCACTGCCGCGTTGGCAGTTCGTAGAGATGTGTCCGGCTTCTCCACAACGGAAACACGTTATTCTTTTGCTGGAACCCGATGAAGTCGCCGCCGGTGTAGTTTTCTGGGCGTTAGCTCCAGCAGGCTGCGTAAACTTCGAACGACAGTTCACCGCTTTGTGCCCCGGTTTTCCGCACTTATGGCACGTGAACATAGTGGAAGTTTGTGGCTTTAAACGCTTTGCATCAGTGGCGCCATCACCGGTACTGCGATCGAACTTCTGCTTCAGACTTGCACTCGCCTTAATCTCCTGCAGTAACTTGTTGCGTGACGTTATTTCGCTAGTAAACGCCAAGCGATTAAGCCGAGAGTCGAACTGAGAGACATGAGCGAGCACATACGACGTGGCTATTTCTTCATGGCTTCGATTCTTCCATCGAGCCAACAGGGTAGTCATTAGGCGGCTGGCGTACGCTGCGAGACATTCGCCCTCCTTCGGCCGGCCGTTGTGGATGTTAACAAGCGATGCAGCAAGAGTTTCAGTGGATGCATAACGCGCAAGGAATAAGTCGCGGAAATGCTGCCACGTCATGCCTGCATGCGAAATCTGCGACAGCCACAATGACGCATTACCTTTCAGGGCTTTGCTCAGAGCTATAATAAGCGATGCACGTTCCAGTGGACGTTCGTCGAGGCAAATATCGATAGTATCGCACCAAGCACGTGGATCGGTATCTGGTAGCTCCGGATTAATATCTGGCAGCATGATCTGAGGTGCCACTGTTGGTGTCCTGATGGCTTCGATCAGCTGCATCATGTTCTTCTGCTGCATCTCGAACATAGCACGCCAGTGGGAATCGAGTCCAGATCCCAATTCTGATGGCGGCGTAAGCGATGGCTGAGCGATAGGGCCGTTGTCATTAGGGTTCGGTGGTACCGGGTTCATGATGAAATGTTAAAATAATAGTTTCGGTTTCGGTACACAAAAATCACAGTTTATTATTTAACACAAATTTACATTAAATAACACTAACAAATAATCTCCACAAAATGGGCAAACCGACAGTTTCGTTCTGAAGGAGTGACTTCGTTGGAGTTCCGAGCAAAAGTGATCTCAGCACAATCCCCACTCTACAAAACGACTCTGTCCACGTGCCGCCATTAAAACAACATCTGACGTCACGGCGTTTACCCCTACTACAATGGTCAAATCAGCAACTTGATGTTTATAAGTTATCGCTTTCTCCGACAAATATTTATTTACTATGAAGTATGTTTTATTTATTTTATCGTATGTAGTTAGAACCTTTCCACCATTAAAACTCATAAAATATATATGTAATAATAATATACGTATAATATATATATATATATATATATATATATGTTACCGATTTACTTTTAAAAATAATCCTCTTTAAAGTTCACGTAATGATTTTCTCAACAATAGTCAATGTTTAACGCTAAGCATAATAAATTAGAAACTAAATGATAACAAACACTTGAGGCGACTTGAAAGAATCTATGAATGATTCTTTCAAGTTGAAGTATTGTTTTTATTCAAGTTTGAATAAAAACAATACTTCAACTGAGGTGACTCATGTTATCAACGAGTCAACAAAAACTTTGTCTGTCTCGGGTGCGGTAGCACCCACACAGACTTACACCCGTACAGACTTGGGGCCGTTCATTCAAGCGGACACATGTCTAGATAGAGAGTCCGAGCGTCAAAACGCCAAAATATCAAGCAACTGTTGGCTCATAAGCTCATACTACCCGCTCAGTGACGTCACTGTCATTGTACAGTAAACACGCGGTCAGTGACATATAAAAAATACGATTTGCGTGTGCAGTTACCTATCAACGATAGGTAAATAACTATATTATAAAGAAACAATTAAATTAATATACTGTAATTTTATCCAAAGATGTAATGCCATTTGACAGCCATGTTTACAGAGTTGCCTGTTAATTGAATGTAAAATTTCCCATTTGAGCGTTAACTAATTTAAAAAAAATATTTTATGATTCAAAAAGTATAGTGCTGGATTATATACATATAATGGATCCTCAGTTTAATGACTTCTTGAAATATATAAGGTCTATCTATTCATTGACATCATTCTGGACATTGTAGGTACTCATCATTATGAACAACTTTTACAATAGGGCCAATACTAACATCGCGAAAAAAAAAATGTTGTTGTTAAAAAGTTCTTAACTAGAATATTAAGAATAAATAACCTTCAATAGCAATATCTTTTCATTACAAATAATTTTACTTAATAATTCATATGCACAAACTCCTAATCTGTGAAAAAATCATAATTAAATTAATTTAAATTTAAAACAAATTATAGATCTCAAAAGCAAAAAAAAAAAAATTCTTCCCTCCTTTAATGGGAAATATTCAAGAGCTGGTATCACTCAGTACGCCCCACCAGTGATGCGCGCGATTGTTAAAAAATAACATAACATAACATAACATAACATAATTTATTTATAAAAAGTATTACAAAAAATTGTACATTTAGGCGCAGTAGTATTATTGTTTATACAATGGTAAAAATAGTACTTATAAAGGTAAACTATAACTGAAACATATTCAACAGTTGCAAGTACTTAATAATAGTTCATCTAGTGCAATTTAGATGTTTAGTAGCGACCTGCCCGATATAGGTTTATATAAACCTGTGCTTCAGGCCATCACTTTACTTATCAAAATTTAATTAGGACAATAAAATTAGAAAAATTAAATTAATCTATTAACAACTCCAAAATCTATTGCTATAATAAACAAAAATAATCCGTACATAAAATTGGTATAAATCAAATTGGTAGATACAAAAAGAACCACTAAAATTAGCTTAATTAATAATATTAGCATAATCAAACCACAACTTCTAGAAGTTTTTCTGTGTCTGTGTAATAGTAAGTAAGTATTTATTTGCATAAAATGTGGTAAATACAGGATGTTATAAAAATAAATAAAACTACACTATAACCATATTTAACACACCATCATTAAACAAAATAATAAAATGTTAAAAACATACACAAACACACAATAAAAGGACACCATCAAACAAAATTATACTAAAACAACTAATAGAAAATCGCTTCAAATCTGCAGCGCAACACTCAATCTAGACATGTGTATAATCAAAGCTCCCTAACAAGCAGGTTCCCAGGTCAAAATCAAAATATCTTTATTGTGGGGCATATGTTATGTTGTTGTTTAGGTATGGTCCAGAAAAAGATATTGAAATGACGGGAAGAAAAAGTGCCTCTCTGCTTCGTTAAGGGTCTATTTTCGCCCTTTATTTCTCTGCTATTTGCGACGTTGCCAACGTTCAGATAGGGTGTATCTGAAAGTCCTAACGAAATAGTCTTAATATATTTTTTTAATAGTTTTTAAAGTTATAATTTTACTTTAAATACCTCCGTGAGTCGTTTACTATTCAATGCATCTGCTAAGCCGTGATTTTTCACCCCAAAATAAAAAGTCGTTTCCCAGCAATAATTTTTGTAGGGCTACTTTTTTTGATGTACAGAATGCTTGGTTGACGGCTTCGTGAAGGGACCGATTACACCTTGTATATCGCTGTTATGTTGAATTACTATAAAATGAGGTGGTAAATTAAAATGGAATATCGCTCTGTCTTGCACTTAAGTATAGCTTATAACGTTGCCAACTTAAAATCGAAAATAAGTGTAGGTACTTACCATACTTTTGAAACTTATAAACGGTCACGTCCGCAGCCAAACTGATAGTAGACAGTGAGAACAAGAGAACAGCGGCAATTAATATCTGCATGTTTAAGTTACTAGAATAAACTAACTTTGTTACGTTGAAAGAACACTAAAATAAAATGACAATTAATTCGACAAGTTGTGCAACTATTAACTTACGAAACAAACTGAAATCAGTAACAAAAAATCTTTTCGCTGTCGCTTTTATAATCTTCCCTTTTCCTCGCTTAGTCACTTTAGCGATTGCAATGTGGTTAATTATACAAAATGTATTATATACTAGCTGTTACCCGCGACACAACATAAATATGGACAGTATGGAAACAACCTACAAACGCTCGAAACGGCACACTCACACAAACATGCGCAACGACGAGACTCATAGGTGACCGGCGCGGTGCTCTCAGTATTGAGTGCCGCGTCAAGACGAGTGGTTATGGTTAAGTTTATCTCCGCGATCTTTTTAAAAATGCCACGAACGTATTGCGTAGTATACAGCTGTCTGAACTCGGTTTCATTAAAACCGGAGCTATCGTATTTTAAACTTCCTGCTGATTTGAAAGGTGATTTATTGTTATTATTATAATCCTTATCGAATTATAAGTCCGTGTGATCGACCATAATTAATTCGTGAACTTATTTGTAAATCCAGAATGCGGCGGTTTCGACGGTATTTAATTTGATAAATATAATGAAATAGGACAGTACAAAAGTTGTTGTTTACCTCCCTCCTGAGTTGTAAAAGTGGCCACCAGCTTGAACTTTTTGTTTCTTAAACAGATTGCTACACCTATAAAACTTGTAAAATGTTACGCCGTAATGACAAAGCTAAAGATAAATAGTTCTACAAGTAAACTATCGTCCTTTGCTGAGATTAACCGACGCCATGAGATTACCTATTTAAATTTTATTTGTAAGCTAGTTATTTAAATTCGATTGATTGATCACTACAGAACAAAAATGTAAAAAAAAAACAATATCAAAAACATTAAAAGTTACAACCCTATTGATTCAATGGAGCGTAGGTCCTCAACTAGGCTTAGTTTCCGTACTGTCCCTAATTATACTGCGCCCGCGACTTTCGTTCGTGTGAAAATATTATAAAAATATGACTTCCTTCGGATTTTGGTGCTATTTTTTTCGAACGAAACCCTAATTATTTTTCTGAAATAAAAGTACCCTAAGTTATTCTGTGCATTATGCTTTACAGATTTCTCCAAAGCTTTCGGAAAGCTCTTCTACAACAAAGCTTATTAATTTAAAACGTCAAGTACAATGTACAGAGGCGGACTTAATGCCATTGGCAGTTCTATCAGTCAACCTTTGGGTGATGCAGAGACAAACAGCGGTAGGTGTGTTATCTGAAAATAATTTTAATTAAATACTAAGATAAACTACAAGGATATATAAAATACTATAAATATATATTAAAATACTATAAATGTAAATAAACATATACACGGATATACTAAAATCAAAGGACAAACAATGGTGAAAACATTAACGTTGTGACGATACTGCCAGCTTTTTCCGAATGTGCTCGTGAACTTTCATTTTAAAAGATAAAAGATAGGTTTCCATCCTGATTTCCTTTGGAAGCGCATTCCACAGTTAAATAGACTGAACGAAGAAAGATCGCTTGAAAGTTTAGACATAGAGTACATTGAACTCCTATACATTGGGGGTCAGTCGCCTCGAGGGAAGCCAGTGGGGGTCAAGCTGGTCTAAATTGGCGGTTATTCAGATGTATCTAGCCCGCAAGAGCGGTAAAATACGAAACAATGCGCATAACTGAAGAGAGTATGCAGCATATTTATATTCTAAGAGTTTGACTAAAATACGACTAGAAAGAGACGAACCAATTCCGCATAGAAGAAGGCGTAAGACAGGGTGACCCCCTCTCACCCAAAATATTCTCAGCAGTTCTAGAGACGGTTTTTAAAAACATCAACTGGGAAAAACAAGACAGCAAAATTGATAGATAATACCTAGGCCACCTACGGTTCCAGGATGATATCGCTATATTTGCTGAGGAGAGTATTCAGTTGGACAGCACGGTGAACGATTAGTAAGAGAGAGCAAAAAAGTTGGTTTATAGCTAGACGCCTCAAAAATCAAATTATTACGACTAGCAGATTTCAAGCCATCAGAGTGAACGGGGAAAACATCGAGTATGTGACAGAATATATTTATTTTTTATTATTTATTTATGTACCTGGGTCAGTCAATTTCGTTCCAAGATCTTACGGAAACAAGAACAATCTCATTTTGATACAAGTGGGGAAACTTAGTTATTGCAGCCGAGGTGAAATTCACGCCCGAGCCGCAGGCGAGGTTGCTATGGAGCCGAGAACTGCAGTAACAAATGCCCACGGGATCATATATATAAAACGACGTTTTGCAATACACTTTCGAAGAAATAAAACAATAGAACAGAAAATATTTTTGTCATGAATTATTAGGAAACTCTGATTGAATTTGCTTTTTTTCCGCGCTTTGCTTTCGCAGGTTGAAGGAGAAGTAAAGGTATGAAACCTCTAAACAGCCTAAAGTGAAAAAAAAAGAAATATTTTGAATTCATAAAGTAATTTTTACTTACGATCTTCCCTTTATAAACACAAAAAAAAATGTCCGTAAATGCGCATATCTCTTTGGCGTGATTTAAACAAAAAACAATCACCGCCGACTATAGGAATTGAACCAATTAGGACATTTGTTTAAGTATTAAAAAAAAACCTGCTCACGGTGATGGCGCGCCACCTAGCTGTGGAATTTTTATTTCCGCACTAGTGCATAAGATAAATAATAAAAAAATCACCAGTGTGAAATACATTGCATGTTGAACCTAATCATAGTGCGATAAGAGCCAGTTTTCGAGGATGTGTATTGAAAAAGAAATGGGTTATTAGTATATTTTGACACAGCAGAAACTGTGCCCCCCCTCCCTCCCCTAGGAAGCTGGCGTAATTGGGGATATATTTCTAAATACTTACCAAAATCGATCGCTAATTGTTAATAAATGTTATGTCCGAATATGTTTTAATGTTGGAAGTATTTTCCATTGTTAAACTATCAATTTCGAGCTCGTGGCAAAATAATAACAGCCACACGGGTCGATCTTCAAGGTTAAGCTGCATTTTCCAAGGTCGGTCCGTGGATGGGTGACCATAATTACATACCGAGTTTCCTCCGTGCCTCGGAAAGCACGTTAAACCGTTTGTCCCGGTTGTCATTTGTAGATCTTTGACAGTCGTTACAGGTAGTCAGTGAGCCGAAAGTCTGATAACCAGTCTTACCAAGGGGTATCGTGTCGAGCCTTTTCCCAACTATGTTGGGGTCGGCTTCCAGTCTAACCGGATGCAGCTGAATACCAGTATTTTACGTGGAGCGACTGCCTATCTGACCTCCACAACCCAGTTCGTACTGGGTAATACGAGACCCCTTGGTAAGATTGGTTGTCAGACTTTCGGGTCTCTGACTACCTGTAACGACTGTCAAAGATCTATAAATGACATCCGGGACCAACGGCTTAACGTGCTTTCCGAGGCACGGAGGAAACTCGGTATGTAATGGGTGGTTACCCATCCACGGACCAACCCAGGCAAGCGCGGCTTAACCTGCCCCGAGCTCCTCACACAACATCAAGCTACAACAATCTGTCAAATTTCTTTAATAGATTTCCAACTTGATTGTTAAAGAATTAGGTTCAAGGTTGATTTGGAAAATTTGACAGCTTCGGGTAGCTTGATGTGCCGGGCGTCTGTACCTAATATTTCTGGCAGTAAAGCTTTTGTATTTGTATTTATTTATAGCCTGTCACTGTAATTGATAGTCATTTCCCGATTATACGAGTACTTGAACCACATAATTATACGAATGCGGAAAAGCAATATTCTTTGTTATTATCCCCCTAAATGCGATACAAAACAATATTTAATTAGATATTTGTTATCTACTCTAATGACCACCGATTACGCAGTTATGTCAAATTTCCTTATTAATAAAATTTACAAAATGTGTTATCAATTGATTGCCTTGTTGCTCTAGCGGTCGGAAGCGTTACTGCTGAGTCCTGAGTTTGATGCCCGAGTACGGCCCACGTGGTATTAGGATTTCCAACTAGAAATTTTTAATGATACATATTTATGTTGAAAATTTTAAAATTGACGCACTTGACATTTCGAATTTTCATTCAATCGTCATGTACTGTGGTACCCTAAGTTCACCCCGACACGGAAGGGATAGGTTTCCATTGCCCGAACTGGTTCACGTTTTGTTAGAAGATAGGTGGGTAGGGGGTAGGGGTTTAAATATTATACCAGATACGAACCTATAGATATTAGATTGCGCTGTGAATAAATATAAATAAATAAATAAACATTTATTTCAGAATCATTTCGACATTTGTTAGTAACAAAGTAAACTTAACATTTTCTCTAAGCTGCGTGAGCCACGCCGATCCTGGGGAATGTCTACTTGACTGCGTGCAGTCGTGTCCACCGCTCCAGGATCGGAGAGTCCCGCCTATCAGCCAACGTTCTAAGAATGGTGTTGGAGTTGGTATAAGAGTGCGTAGAGCGATTATCCAATCAGGAAACGATTCTTGGCGTTGAATCCCTTACTGTATCGGCAAATATTCAGCAATTGTTAGTATTTCGATTTAGGCTCGTTTTCACTATTGCAAAGCAGCAATAGCCCAGTGGAGTAACCGTCGGACTGCCAAGTCATAGGTCTCAAGTTCGAAACCAAGACACGCACCTCTGATTTTTCGGATTCATGTGCGTATTGTATAATTATCACTTGCTTCGGTGAAGGAAAACATCGTGAGGAAACCAGCATGCTTAAGAGATTTTTTTCGACGGCATGTAAAGCCAAGTCAGAGGCCCATGGGTGGCATAAAAAACTCTGACACCAGGTCAGTTACCAAACACACGATAAAGAAAGACTATAGCAAAGCAACATCAAAATTATTGCCTAAATATGATTGCAGCTTTGGAGTTTCAACTTTCGGCGATAAGTCGATTGTATAAGATCATTTGCAATTTTAAATTTCCAACCTTCATTAGGTCCTTATGATTCAACAACAATACAAGGTGTAAACGGACCCTTCACGAAGCCGTCAACCAAGCATTATGTACATCAAACTAAGTAACTCCACGCAAAAAATATTGCTGGGAAAAGATTTTTTTTTGGGTGAAAAATCACGGTTTATAGTAGGACTAAAAGTAACGCACTCACAACATTGTGTTGATAGATGATATGTATTGAATAGTATGTGGGTCAAGGAGGTATTCAAAGTAAAGTTTAAACCAAAAACTTCAATTTTTTTTTAAAGATGGGAATTAGTTGGAGCTTTGACCCCCAATATATCCGTAACTAGAAGGTACCGAGGTATGGTCCAGAACAAAGAAATGATCGCAGTGACAGGGAGAACATGTGTCTTTCCACTTCGTCAAGGGTACTTTGAAACCCATAAAATGTCGTGATGGCCCAGAGGTTAAGACCTCGCCTCTCATGCGTGAGATTGTGCCTCGTCGGTTCAAATCCGGGCAAGTACTAATGTGGCTTTTTCAATTCATATATACTTTTCTAAGTTTATCTTGGACATCACAGACATCGGTGAAGGAAAACATCGTGAGGAAACCTAGGCTTATAATGTAATATTAATCGCCAACCCGTCTTTAGCAAGCGTGGTGATCAAATGCTCGTGCCTTCTCTGTATGAGAAGACGCCTTTGCCCAGCAGTGGGACAGTTACAGGCTGGTATTATTATTATAATAATGTGCCGTCAAAGTTTTATTGTTATGGACACGAAAGTTCGTTGAACTCATTTTCCTTGTTTTCGTCCATTTCGGCTCAACAAATTAATTTAATGTGAGTGTTTATTAATATTTGCATGCTATTTTTATGGCGAAATGTGTCACAGCACTACATGTTATATTTCCCATGTTTTGCACCACATTTAACGCAAATAAATAATTTTGACTAATACCCATATTCTAAAATCTTACTCAGGTTCATTTTTGACAACGAAAACTGACCGAACGGTTTTAATTGTCATGACAACAGTTGATACCGCCTCGCAGACGCCCACTCAATAATGTTCTTAAGGTGAGTATACGAAGAGCAAGCATTTGCAACAAGACATCGAGCCGCTTGACAATTTGTACAATTTTTTTTTTTGCTGTAAAACGAGCGAGATTGTGTAACATTTTATCGAGCAAAAACACATTAGCAGCACAAGCAACCTGCAGATCCAAAATATCAACAAAGAGTAAATGCCATACAGTAGATACACACATAAAATCACGCTATCTTCCATAACGGAACTACTCCATTCGTCATCTCAACATGACCAAGTCATTTAAATAAACCCATATTCTTTTAATTTTTTGTGTTTACATCTTATTTTCAACCGCAACCTTGCAGCATTAAACCATTCCAAAATTTATCAACCAATGTTACATCACACATTCCTGAAAGAGACAAAAATAATGTTACAGTTAAATACTTTGAACACCGTGCCAACCTTGCGTAAAAAAAAACTTTTTTGCAAAAAAAAACCGACTTCCCAAAAAAACACAAAAAAAAGTGGAAAATAACATTACATTCGGAAGTCGGTGACTATGGTTTGTTTCATTGACTTTTTTGGCACCGACTTCCGAAAGTAATGTTATTTTCCACTTTTTTTTTGTGTTTTTTTGGAAGTCGGTTTTTTTTTGCAAAAAAGTTTTTTAGTTATAGTATCACACACAAATCCTTGTCAAGTATCAATTTCGCAATTTCTTTTACTTGGATGACATTTTTTCCAGCTATTTTGATTTAAAAACCAAACTGCTGAACCGATTTTGATGAGATTTCTATGGGACTAATCGGGAAGTAGATCCATTCAGATAAAAGAAGAATTTTTCAAATCGGTTCATAAATGACGGAGATATGAGGTAAAAAAAAAAAACATACAACCGAATTGAGAACCTCCTCCTTTTTTTGAAGTCGGTTAAAAAATATGACGATGAAAATATGATCATATGAGTACTCACCTTAAACCACCTTTGACAGATGATTCCATGAAAAGTGGGCGTTAATTGTCAATATATATATATAAACAAACTGTAGCTGTTCTAAACGTGACATTGGCTAAATGCACAAACTGTGCGAAGCCACAGAAAAAAACAAAAAAAACTGTAGCTGTAAAAATGTACTAATGGGACGGAAGTGGGCGTGTCAAGTCCGAGGTAGTTTCAGTTTGCCTCTTAAAATACCAGTGTTAGACTTTGATCGATAGACAGAGTGATTCAAGAAGAAGGTTTATACAGGGTGGAACTGACAGCGATGCTAAGGCGGTAACCACATACTCAGTACAATCATTCTGAACCGCCCCACATAGAAATTTTTCGTCGGTTATTAAAAAAAAACAGCTGTTTCCCACAAAACTGCAAAACCTACCTACGCGTCAAAATGTACTGAACGGCTGATATTTTTTTTAATAACCGACTAAAAATTTCTGTGTGGGGGGGTGTTCAGAATGACGTACTAAACACGAGAGAAACGGCTTAGCATCGGTGTCCCTTCCAACTTGTATACATAATACATGTATAGTTTAAGAAAAGCCGTGAGTTTCAAAGATTTGTAATGTGATGTTGTCGCTTACATTGTAACTAAACAATTTCACTTGGAGCGACTGTCTATCTGACCTCCACAACCCAATTAGTACTGGGTATTACGATACCCCTTGGTCAGAATGTTTGTCAGACTTTCGGGCCACTGACTACTTAACGGCTGTCAAAGATCTACAAATGACAGCCGGGACCAACTGCTTAGCGTGCTTTGCGAGGCACGGAGGAAACTCGGTATGTAATGGGTGGTCACCCATCCACGGGCCAAGCTAGGTAAGCGCGGCATTGTTATCGCTTAGTACCTATTTCCCGTGATGTAACTATTAATATTTGAAGGAAAATGAAGGATTATAAATGCGACACTGAACACGCTTTGTTACTGATTTCAGTTTGTTTTGTATTAATAGTCGAAAATCATACGAGCAGTCGTGCGCTCGTATGATTAGTCATTTTGATTTAGTGTTATTTTTAGCCAAACAGAGTTACTTTAAATTTATTAATTTAAACATGCAAATAATCATTGCCTTTGTTCTGTTTTTCTCACTGTCGACTGTCAGTTTGGCCGCGGACGTGACCGTTTATAATTCTGAAAATTATTGTAAGTACCTACACTTATTTTTGATTTCAAGTTAGCAACGTTATAAGCTATACTTTAGTGCAAGATAGAGCGATATTTCATTCTCATTTACCACCTCATGTTAAAGAAATTCAACATAACAGCGGTATACAAGGTGTAAACGGTTCCTTCACGAAGCCGTCAACCAAGCATTCTGTACATCAAATTAAGTAACCATACGCAAAAATTATTGCTGGGAAACGACTTTTTGTTTTGGGGTGACAAATCTCGGCTTACCGTAAAACACAGCGCATTCAAAACATTGTGCTGATGGATGCTTTGAATAGTAAACGAGAGTCTTGGAGGTGTTTATAGTAAAGTTATAACCTTAAAACCCAGTATTTAAAAAAAAATCGGTTGTCTGTAAAGTCGGTTTACTGACGATAGTTGAACGTGACAACGTCACCGATTGTGCCTCTTTGTCGCACGTTCCGCGCTCTCGCTTGCACTTCAAGCCTTAAATGGAACGCCTCAGAGCGAGGTAACGCCGCATGAGTCATGTTTTTTCGTGCGTGCAGCCGGCTCCATCGAATTATAACGTTGTCACGTCAAAAAAACTTGTGAAAAAGTTGAAATTTTAACATCAAATATCTCCGTAACCAGAAGGTTAGTACAGAACAAAAAATTGATAGCAATGACGGGGAGAAATAATAACCGCTCGGGTCGATCGTTAGGTTAAGCCGCGCTTGCCTGGGTTGGTCCGTGGATGGGTGACTACCCATTACATACTGAGTTACCTCCGTGCCTCGGAAAGCACGTTAAACCGTTGGTCCCGGCTGTCAATTATAGATATTTGACAGTCGTTACAGGTAGTCAGTGGCCCGAAAGTCTGACAACCAGTCTTACCAAGAGGTATCGTATTACCCAGTACGAACTGGGTTGTGGAGGTCATATAGGCAGTCGCTCCATGTAAAATACTAGTATTCAGCTGCATCCAGTTAGACTGGAAGCCGACCCCAACATAGTTGGGAAAAGGCAGGTAGCTGATGATGATGACCGGGAAGACAAGTGCTTTTCGACTTCGTTAAGGGTCTATTACACACCTTATTTGACAGCTATTTGCAACGTTGCAAACTTTCAGATAAGGGTGTATCTTACGAAATACTCTTCTACCCTAATCAACGACGACTATTTCAAGGAAAAGTCATTCGATAGAGCAAAATGAACTTAGAGGGATGATTGATGGTGTTTCCACTGCGAGGATCGACCGGAGGACCCGGTGGAGCATACGGTGGAGGTCTGCCCCGCTTGGGCGGAGCAACGCCGTGTCCTCACAGCGGCGATCGGCGGCGGCGACCTCTCGCGTCCGGCCCTGGTTCGAGCCATGGTCCGGAGCGAGACGGAATGGGAAGCCGTCACCTCCTTTTGCGAAGCAGTCATGCTAGCAAAGGAGGAGGCGGAACGTGAGAGAGAGCGTTCCTCCTCACGTCCCAGCCGCCGCGGGAGACGCACCGGGCGTCGGGGGCCACGTGGTGGCCCCCGGCCACCGTAGACGCGGGCCTGTGGACGGTGAGCTAAGGGCTAGCTCGCCGTCCCTCCGTCTTAGGACGACAGGCCGTGTCGACGGCGCGTTCGTGTTCCACGCGCGCCTCAAAGAGATGTCAGCATAGGGAAGGGGCCCGCAAGGGCCAATGCCTGCCGGGTGCTGCGGGTTGTTCGAAAGAGATACCGCGGCCCCGGAACACAAAGGGCGATGAAGGAACATGGGTGGGTTTTAGTCAGTAAAAGTCTGACACACCCTCCCGCTCAGCCCAGAGCGGGAGAAGTCATTTGATGATATCCCATCCGGAAAAAAAAAAAGGGATGATTGATGATTTTAATGGTTATCCCATATTTGTTACGTGTGCGAATCATATTTTAATGATAAATTAATGATAAATGATGTTTATTTTGCAAATAGTTTTTTACAAACACTTTTACACGTCTTCTTTTTTTAAACTAGATGAGGCCGGTGTTTCGTATCTGACTACTCTGAGAAGAAACAGCCGAAACAAACTCAGAGGTCATAGTCTCTTTTAAGGTCCAGACATAATCTTGATAAACGCACATGAGGACTATGCAGATGAGTGTCTGAGATGGTCTTTTGAAGAAAGAACCACACAGATTTGAGTGGACCAACATACAACCCTAAACTGACCCGCAAATTGCAAAATAATCAAGAAAATTCGAATTTTATGGCCCGCCTAGGCCCTTTCATCTTAACACATCCATCAGTGCAATGTTTTGAGCGCTATAGTAAGATTTTTCACACCAAAACTTTTTTACAAAAAAAATAACCGAGTTTCACAAAAACACAAAAAAAAAAAATGGAAAATAACTTTACTTTCGGAAGTCGGTGACTATTGCTTGTTTCATTGACTTTTTTTGCCACCGACTTCCGAAAGTAAAGTTATTTTCCATTTTATTTGTTTTTTTTTGTGAAAGTCGGTTATTTTTTTGTAAATAGTTTTATTTTACCCTTTTTACCTATCGTATCACGCACAAATCCTTGTCAAGTATCAATTTCGCAATTTCTTTTCCTTGGATGACATATTTTTAACCGACTTCAAAAAAAGGAGGAGGTTCTCAATTCGGTTGTATGTTTTTTTTTTTTTTGTGTTTGTTACCTCATATCTCCGTCATTTATGAACCGATTTGAAAAATTCTTTTTTATCTGAATGAATCTACTTCTCGATTGGTCCCATAGAAATTTCATCAAAATCGGTTCAGCAGTTTGGTTTTGAAATCAAAATAGCTGGAAAAAATGTCATCCAAGTAAAAGAAATTGCGAAATTGATACTTGACAAGGATTTGTGTGTGATACATAACTAAAAAGGATAAAATAAAAACTTTTTTGCAAAAAAAAAACCGACTTCCAAAAAAAAACACTAAAAAAGTGGAAAATAACTTTACTTTCGGAAGTCGGTGGCAAAAAAGTCAATGAAACAAACAATAGTCACCGACTGATGATGTCCAGAAATCCTGTTTTTTAACGGCTTCGTGATGGGCCCGTTCACACCAAGTACGACCTTTTTTATTTTACCAATAATTACCGACTTCTAAAAACCCTCTACGAAGTGAAAAATAACTCTCGGCAGAACATTATGTTGGTGTCGCACTATATTGTTGATACTGTGTTGAAGAGTTATACAACACTTCGTGTTTATTTTTAACAAATTGTTTCTTCTTACATAACTGGCACATAATTTTATATGCATGCAATACAATTTGAGTACTTCCATATTAATACGGTTTACAACATGTGTCGACACCCCTGCTCTATCCCATCTTCCTAGCACGGCGGGCTATGCTGGGGCGGCTGCTGCAGGTGCTGATGGCTGATCCATGCGTCATGTTCGTGAACAGGCGCTGTCAGTTGTGACTGGTCATCTCGCAGCTGCCATGGATTATTGTATTTTTGAATTGATAATTTTATCTTTTTTATTCTGGACGCTCTTACTCGCACGTCTTTCTACATCGTTCTCACATGTATGTTTAATCTCGACATGAATGATGTAACCGAGACTTTGTAACAACAATGATTTAAAAAAATGTCCATGGAGTTTCTTGCCCATTCTTCTCCATAGAGATCTACGCTTTCGAATGGGCAACTACAGTACTTTCACAAGTTATTATGCCCTGTGACTGGGACTGTAGCTTAGTTTATTGTTTTGTGTTTTGACATTCAGAAGTGCCTGTAATGGTCTAATTGAAATAAATGCTTTGAGTTTGAGTTTGAAAACCTCAAACGGCGCAAATACAATAACCTCATTGGTAGCTATGTGTTTGAGCCGTTTGGGGTTGAAACACTGGGGCCATAGGGTTCGAGTGCGCACTTTCGGAACATCGCCAAGCGGTTGGTCGACTCTTCTCGTGACCAGAGGGCTGGCCTATTTTTGGGTCAAAGAATCAGCATTGCAATGCTGCCAGCCTTCTGGGCACTATACCTTGTTGACAGCGATGCTTTTCTTCTTTTATCTATGTACATATTTGTATTATTATTTTAAGTTTCTATAATTTAATAAAACTAATATGAAAGCACTCAAAGTGACATTGTCACACAGCTAAGATTCTTTTTGTTTTTAGTTTGGGGAGAGCCGGGGACTGTGAAACCACGTGCAGAATCACAGTTCCCTTGGAAGTTTGGTTATGGCTCGGAAGCTAATAATTACATTTTTATTAAAATAAAAAACAAATCTCCGAGTGTGACCAGACACGAAATCACATATAGTACAGGTGAGCTTCAATCTTCCAAGTTTCTTCCTTAAAGCGGACGGAATCTTCTTTCTACTTCTATAGAGTTGCAAAAAATCTATAGTATTAAACCATTTCAGTACAATTATTTCAGAATGTTAAATGCAATTTTGATTTTCTAATATGTTTCAGATAAAGGAACTCTTAAGGCGAAGAAGCGTTTTGTTAGTAGAGAAGGTGAATACTATGTCGATGGACAATTCAAGCGATCTGGAGTAAAACTCAAGCTAGACTTATATCGATTGAAGGTCTTGTGTTCATCTCTACTCTTAGCGGAAGGGACATCTGACTGGCACGCAGATGACATACCTCTATGTAAGAGATTGTTAGATTGTTACAATAATAGTAATAATAGCTTAGTGACTCTCTCTTCTTGTGACTCCTTTGAGTAAATTGTATGAAAGTCATCAGTCAACTGATCATTATACAAGGTGTTGCTTTGCATCCTCGTCAAATTCAAGGAGGTAACTATGCTAACGATTCTCGACCAGAATCTATAATAAAATGGGTAGGTAAATTTTATATTTTTTTCTTAATATCGGAATTCGATAAGTGTACACCAGCCCCGTATTAAAACGCGGCCGGTCTAATCCTAGCCCTATAACCGCGCTTTCACACACACAAAGAAACGCAGACGTTTATTCGATAAATGGGTGATTCTCCTCTTTTGAAAAGGGCTTCATTCTGAAACAGTTTCAAATTAAAACAACTAAAAAAAGCAGCGTTTATTATCATTGACCAGGTACCGTAATTTATATTGATTAGTTATGTCTTCTATGACAACCTCCTGAATTTTGACGAGGATGCAAAACTACACCTTGTATACCGTGACTTTTAAGTCGTCTTACAAAGGTGGGGTCCGCTCAATCTATCCGACAAAACATTTTTGCAAAAAAATACCGACTTTCAAAAAAAAACACCAAACAAATGGAAAACTACTTTACTTTCTGAAGTCGGTGACAATTTTTTGTTTCACTTTTTTGCCACCGACTTCCGAAAGTAAAGTTATTTTCCACTTTTTTGTGTTTTTTTAGAAGTCGGTTATTTTTATGCAAAAAAGTTTTTATTTTAACTATTTTTTAGTTATTGTATCACACGAAAATCCTTGTCAAGTAGCAATTTCGTTTACTTAGAAGCCGGTTATTTTTTTTTGTTCCGGACATATATACCTGGGAGCCTTCTAGTTACAGAAATATTGGCAGTCAAAGTTCCAACTAAGTATTTCACAAGTTTTTTTATTAATACTAATTTTAAAGGTAATAACTTTACTATGAATACCTTCATGACCCGTTTACTATTCATGCATCCATCAGCACAATGTTTTGAGTGCTTCACATCGAGTTTTACCATAAAACGTGATTAGTCCACCCCAAAAAAAAAAGAAGTCGTTTCCCAGCAAATATTTTTGCGTAGAGTTACTTAGTCCGATGTACAGAATGCTTGGTTGACGGCTTCGTGAAGGGTCCGTTTACAACTCTTGTAGGTGTATCTGATCTCTTGTGATGTAGGTACATTGATATTTATCACTACATAGTATAAAACAAAGTCGCTTCCCGCTGTCTGTCTGTCCCTATGCATGCTTATATCTTTAAAACTACGCAACGGATTTTGGTGCGGATTTTTTAATAGATTGAGTGATACAAGAGGAAGGTTAAATGTGTATTTAGCATCAGCGTTGCGCCCGTGCAAAGCCGGGACGGGTCGCTAGTGCAATATAAAGAAAAGTAATATTGTTGATTGTTGTTATTTATCTTTCAGATCGCAAAATTTGTGGTGGCTTGTGTTTGCTAGAAGTAGATCTCACTAATAAATGTGCCGGTAAGCCTGTCTCTACTCACTACAACCTTCATTATACAGAGATCTCTGATCTATATTATCTATTCCCTCCCGGGCCCGGACTGCCCCTTTGGTCTCACGATCGGAAACGGCTTCGAGTTCCCGTTCGGGCAAGGTGTTATTGGGTTTTAGATAGAATAGCCTAATTTAAAAAAACTCAGTGGTAACCAAGAGTTTAGAAGTAAGTGATGTTACAGACGCGTGTCCGTTTTTCCTGCGCTTGAGTCTCTCTTCACACTTTGTCCGACCCGTTAATCGAACCCAGTGCCTCATGATAATTTTAATATGTACTAATAATTTGTGATAAAGTTGAGTTGTAGTTTAATTGTATTTCAATAAAATTGTAATTAATGTTTATTCTTTATTTTTTTTACCCTCAATTAATTTTATCTAATTATGTGAATTTATTTTAAAGCTCTATTAGAACTAAATTTGTTATTGTTCGCCTAGTGGCACCTTATGTTTATTACATTGTTAATCTGTGGATAATGTACTGGGCTGCAACATTGTTTTCGTAGTCCGATACTTTTAAGTTATTTGTATGTTGTAGCTGTTTGTTATTCCTATAATAAATAAAAATAAAAATAAATTAATTCTATAATATATTGCAGGTCCCCTTCCTGTCACTTCTAATACAACAACAGTGAAGCCAGTTGTACATGTAGAAAACTCAAATAATAATTCAGCTGATACTATCCGTGAGTATTGTCTACGCAGTGTTTACTTTCATGACGTCTTGATGCAGGAACTTTTTAGTTCTATTCCTGTAGGAAAGAGACAGAGCTAGGTATACATGATGTCTAGCCATCTCTTTCCCACACTGGAATAGAACTAAAACATTCCTGCATTAAGACGTCGTGGTCACCCGAACTATAGAATCAATCCGCATATCTAGGAAATAGGTAAACGTCGATAGTAAATTTATTATTACAAGTATGATCTCGAGGGGTGGGAAGGGGGGGGGCTCGTGGTAAATAATAACAGTCGCTCGGATCGATCGTCAGGTTAAGCTGCGCTTGCCTAGGTTGGTCCGTGGATGGGTGACCACCCATTACATATCGAGTTTCCTCCGTACCTCGGAAATCACGTTGAGCCGTTGGTCCCGGCTGTCATTTACAGATCGTCTTGACAGATTGTCTTTGACAGTCGTTACAGGTAGCCATTGGCCCGAAAGTCTAAGAACCAGTCTTACCAAGGGGTATCCTATTACCCAGTAACTAACTGGATTGTGGAGGTCAGACAGGCAGTCGCTCCATGTAAAATACGAGTATTTTAGCTGCATCCTGATAGACTGGAAGCCGTCCCCAACACAGTTGGAAAAAGGCAGTATGATGATGACGATCTCAGAACAGTAAGTTTTATGTAACGTTGTAAAAAAGTAACTTTTTCTTTACAGATAATGTGCACCAACCATCTCCAAACGTTGTGTTAATAATATTATGTTATGTGATACCACCCGTAGTAGGGGTGTGTGTTATGACAGTATTAGTGACGTACATATGTGTCAAAAGATATCGTCATCAGAATTCCGTTCAAGTGGACGAAATAGAATTGAAAACATGCGTAAGTATTATATACCAGCGGATACACGGCGTGTGCTACGCCATAGCGCTTAATGCATTGTTTTAGTGGTTTAAAACCATCTTCGCATTAATGCTTTACTAATGAAACCGGTTTGGGGCCCATCGGTTGGTTGGTTTCAAAGTCTATATTGAGGAAGTGACTCACATCCACGCCAGGGGTCACTCTGTAAGTCTGTCAACGGAGAATCGGGCCTGTCAGGAGGTAGTTCGAAACTAATGTTTAAACCCTATTGAGGAAGTGACTCACTTCCACGCCAGGGGGTCTACTCTCTAAGTCTGTCAACGGAGAATCGGGCCTGTCAGGAGGTAGTTCGAAACTAATGTTTAAACCCTATTGAGGAAGTGACTCACATCCACGCCAGGGGTCACTCTCTAAGTCTGTCAACGGAGAATCGGGCCTGTCAGGAGGTAGTTCGAAACTAATGTTTAAACCCTTTAATAGTGTAAAGAACAGGGTGTAAAGTCCTTCATCCCCCCCTAGAAAAGGGTGGTTCCTCCGTCCAGACGGGTGTTGTGTCTGGTGGGCTACTGCCCGACAGTTGTTGTCCGGTTTTTCTCCGGTTGTTCGGTTTTCCGGTGTTTTAAGTCACGGATAACTTTGCTTGTGCGATTTAGGAATTGGGTGTTAGTTCTTAATTTTTCTCATAGATGGCGCTGTAGTACTTTTTGTTCTATGTTGCTGTAGTGTTTTTTGTAGTGCCGCTACAACCCGATTGATTGATTGAGGTGGGTTTATTTTTCCGGGGTGGGTCACCAACTCTCAAGAGCTCCGCAACCGGTTACGAACAGAAATGTCTGATTGGGTTTCCTTAGATACAGGCGAAAGTGCGATGGAACGCAGCTTGGGAATGATTTCATCACCAAGTACGGACCAATTAGCTTTTGATTTGTTATAGCAAGCTCCAGGGTTGGCCGCGGAATTCAAATTTTCTTTGGCTTTTTGCAATTTGCTGGCATTTTGAATGACTATATTTATTCGACTTCAAAAAACAGAGGTGGTTCTCAATTTGGCTGTATATATATATTTTTTTTGTGTTTGTTACCTCGTATCTTCGTCATTTATGAACCGATTTAAAAAATTCTTCTTTTATCTGAAGAGATATACTTCCCGATTGGTTCCATAGAAATTTCATCAAAATCGGTTCTGTAGTTTGGTTTTTAAATCAAAATAGCTGGAAAAAATATGTCATCCAAGTAAACGAAATTGCGAAATTGATACTTGACAAGGATTTGTGTGTGATACGATAACTAAAAAGGGTAAAATATATTTTTTTTTGCAAAAAAATAACCGACTTCCAAAGAAAACACAAAAAAAGTGGAAAATAACTTTACTTTCGGACGTCGGTGCCAAAAAAGTCAATGAAACAAAAAATTGTCACCGACTTCCGACACCACTTTTTTTGTGTTTTTTAGAAGTCGATAATTTTTTTTTGCAAAAAAGTTTTTGTGTGAAAATGTCATTCAATGAGGATTAAATGAACTTAGAGGGTTGTATTAGTGATTTCCCACATTTGTTGCGGTCACAAATCATATTTTAATCAACATAAGTACATCCCGACACCCACCTTTGAATTGCAAAAAACGTGTAGAAATTTGAATTTAGCGGCCCAACCTGGAACTTTGACCATATGCGGCTCCGACATTTTTATCATAAGAATGTTTTATTCCAGGTCATTGCAAACGAAGTTGTATATGCGGATCTCAGCTTAAAGCAAGGAGATGGTCAACCAACCAGAAGTCAGGAAAACTCGACGTATGCTGAAATAATTGGGGTGATGAGACCTGTAGATGAAAATGTAAAAAGAAAATAGTTTTGGTGACTGTCTCGTCCGTCTAGTGGCTGTAAGCGCGACTAGTGAGCACGAGGTCTTGGATTCGATACCCAGTACGGGCAAAAGTGTTAGGCGTCGTCCTAATTTGCTACGATCGTACGACCGAACGATGCAATTTTGTGGTTCAGTGGGTTTTTCCATCAGGAATTTCTCAGTAGCAGCTACGGAGTTTTGATTTGTGCCCGGTTGATGTCAATAGGCTCGACCCCAATTACATGGGACTTAAACATAACATAACTTTTTTTTAATTTTGGTCTCTCTCTCTCTGTTTGTTCCGGCTAATCTCCGGAACGGCCGGACCAATGTTGACGGGACTTATACTTGCAGATAGCTGATGTTGTAAGGAATAAAGTAACTTTTATTTTAGAAAGAGAATTAGGGTTCCGTGCAAAAAAAACCCTTAAAATTGGTAACAAAATCCGATCCAAAGAGGGAAGTTTTATGTTGTTATAATTATTTCACGCAAACGAAGGCCGCGGACAACAGCTAGTTATTAATAAAATATCTTAATAAACTACCTCAATGAAGTATCTGCGGTTTGGCCAAAAAATCATTTTTTTCCCCTTAAAATGTAGCCATCTTGCTTTATTGTGTACTACTTGTTTACTAAATACGCTAAAATAATTAAAGTAACTAAAATGAACTAACTACAAACTATAAAAGGGCATCAAAAAACTCTTCCTCAACGCTGTCAGCCGGTAATGTGCCCAAGAGACTGGCGGCGTTGCGACGTTGTACGGCAACACTTAACTTCTGGCCAAGGTAAAAGCCAGCCTTTGTGTCACGGGAAGCGTCAACTAGACGTTTGGAAATTTCCTTAAAAAGGCTGTGAGCACTCGGACCCCAGAGTTTCAACCCCAAACGGCTCGAAAATATAGTTTCCACAAAGGTACACTATATTTACGCCGCTTGAGGTTCTCCGCAGCCGCATCGACAGCGCCAGCACAGCACGATGAGCTTGGAAGATGTGATGGCGCAAGAGTATCGACACAAGTTCCGTCCCACACTAAAGGCCTGCACATCTTCCAAGGAAACAAAGACATGCCGTCCGGTCTTTTGCCATCGTCGCGTGCCAAGCCATTGGGCTCTAAGATAGCTTAAAAAAATAAAAATAAAACTTTTTTGCAAAAAAAAACCGATTTCCAAAAAAGTAGTGTTTTTTTGGAAGTCGGTTTTTTTTTTTGCAAAAAAGTTTTTATTTTACCCTTTTTAGTTATCGCATCACACACAAATTCTTGTCAAGTATCAATTTCGCAATTTCTTTTACTTGGATGACATATTTTTTCCAGCTATTTTGATTTCAAAACCGAACTGCTGAACCGATTTCGATGAAATTTCTATGAAAACATACAACCGAATTGAGAACCTCCTCCTTTTTTTGGAGTCGATTAAAAATATGTCATCTTTTTTGTTTTATTGTATTTAGATATCGATACCTCATTAACTATCTGAAATTTCGCGAGCTGGTTACTGCCTACCCCAATAATCAAAAGGCAGAATGTATGTATGTGCTGTATAAAGGGTATAAATAGGCCCTTTAAGAAAGCCGAAAGGCACTTGTTCAATTCAATTCAATTCAATTCATTTATTGCATCAAATATGGTAGGTACATGAAGTTCTTAAATAAAATATTTAGTAACACACATTTGGCCAATACATAGCATGCAATAGTACAAGTTTTTACACTTAAGATATTAATTATTACTAGTTAACAAACAAACATTTTGTCAAATTATGTACTTAACAGTTAGATATATCTGTGCTTTAATGTATAAAATTTACAGGGACACTTTTGAAAGAACTCATCTATCGAAAAAAAACACTCTTGTAACAACCACTTCTTGTTCACCCAGTCATTGCGATCATTTTTATGTTCTGCACCATACCTGGGAACCTTCTAGTTACAGAGATATAGGGGGTCAAAGCTCCAACTTTTTCACAAGCTTTTTAAATACTGGTTTTTGAAGTTATAACTTCACTTTTTACACCTCCATGACACGTTTACTATTTAATGCATCAGCACAACGTTTTATGTGCGTTACACCGAGTTTTACCATAAAATTTAATGTGCAAAAAAAAGTCGTTTTCCAGCAATAAATTTTGCGTAGGGTTACTTAGTTTGATGTACAGAATGCTTGGTTGACGGCTTCGTGAAGGGTCCGTTTACACCCTTTTATACAAAATTAGTTTTAGTATATGCGAAACCCGAAACACGTGTCTAATATTTTGATGTAAAGAATCTATGTACAAAATTTCAAAACTGTGTCATGAAAAATCACAGAGCTATAAGCTTGTTGTGTTACCTGGTTGTCCGTACAGATATGTACATGCTCACCACGCGGCGCGGCACTGTGCGCTCGCGGCTAATGCCTGTGTTGTGCGCGTATGATTGCGGATAGGTACTAAGTGTCGCTCGGTGTCCAACTCATAACCAATTTTAAATATTTTTGGGACAAAATATAACATGGTATAAAAATTATTGGAATCGATTCAGTTACTAAATAAAAAAAAGCAAAAAAAAATATGCTAAGCCACTAATATTACTTAACATTTTAAGAACGTTTGTAACCATATTTATCTGCAAATAAATCTTTGACTTTGACTTTACTTATTCTGAACAAACTATATTCTGGTTTCGCATATACTAAAAATAATGTTGTATACATATAGGAGTGTCAAGGGAGGCAGCTTGACGAACCCTCTCGTAAAGCACGGCAGAGGGCGCGTGTTGTATTGAACAGACAAAGGAACTCCGTACTGCAGTGCGTCTATGAAAACTATCTGCACTGCGCAGGTCACGATCAATACCTCATCTGCTATGCAGGTTGTGGAAGATGTCATCATCGTCATCTGCCTAGTGTTTTTCCAACTTTGTTGGGATCGGATTCCAGTCTAACCGGATGCAGCTGAATACCAGTATTTTACAGTGAGCGACTGCCTATCTGACTTCCACAACACAGTAATTACTTATTGCAGTTATAAACGTCCCTCTGTGCCCATTAGCCAAGCTATCTTTTTATGGGACACTTGATATCGTGTCCTGCCTGTCCTGTTGTTTGCATATCACAGGAGCTGATGTACGCTACTGAAACTGCCAAACTCGTCGCCAAATATCGGGCTGACTCAATTTGAATTGTTATCGAAACGCTAAGAAGAAGAAGACTTGCTTGATATAAAGCGAAGTGGAATTTATATTTTCATTTCACAATCTCTCTCAGCAGTCGTTTTTTTCTGATTAATTTTGTGGCGAGATTCAAGACACTTTTGGGAATTACTGTGATTGGAAATAGTGTGTATCAGATAGGCAGTCACTCCATGTAACATACTGGTATCTTCGATGAGATTGGAAGCCGACCCCGATATTTGGGGTAGATACATGATGTGGAGTTATAGTGGTTGGGAATAGTCTATGTGTGTGTTAACTCGTTTTGTGGAGGGTCACTTCAAATGCAAACAAGGAAATTTTTATTACATTTTTTAATAGGTTATGTAGCTTATCTTTCTAACCGTAAGGAAAAACACCAAGATTTCCTATGCTTAGATTTAACTTAACCTATCTTATCTCTATCATGACGTAGTAGCATTATATTGCTTGAATAAAACACTATTACAACAATCTGTAATTCACAAGTTTAGCTGGCTGAAAATTATTCCATAGGTTCACAGGCACGGACCCTTTTTTTTTCGGATGGGAAATCATCAAATGACTTCTCCCGCTCTGGGCTGAGCGGGAGGGAGTGTCAGACTTTTACTGACTAAAACCCATCCATGTTCATCCTTCATCGCCCTTTGTGTTCCGGGGCCGCGGTATCTCTTTCGAACAACCCGCAGCACCCGGCAGGCATCGGCCCCTTCCCTATGCTGACATCTCTTTGAGGCGCGCGTGGAACACGAACGCGCCGTCGACACGGCCTGTCGTCCTAAGACGGAGGGACGGCGAGCTAGCCCTTAGCTCACCGTCCACAGGCCCGCGTCTACGGTGGCCGGGGGCCACCACGTGGCCCCCGACGCCCGGTGCGTCTCCCGCGGCGGCTGGGACGTGAGGAGGAACGCTCTCTCTCACGTTCCGCCTCCTCCTTTGCTAGCATGACTGCTTCGCAAAAGGAGGTGACGGCTTCCCATTCCGTCTCGCTCCGGACCATGGCTCGAACCAGGGCCGGACGCGAGAGGTCGCCGCCGCCGATCGCCGCTAATACACAGGCACGGACCCAAGTTTTCAAGGGAGAAAGTCAGGGGTCCAAAGACTTTGGCACCTCGGACCCTCTCCGTTGGATCCGTCCCTGCTCGAGACTTTTCCTTGGTGTCCCTAGCTTGGTGAATTAAGCTTGTCTATTCGTCTTCCTCCACTGCAGTTCTTCTTTTTGCTAAATTCAGCTTCGTCGGGGAGACCAGGGATACGCCAGAGCCTCGTTGGTCGGCAGCAGGGTGCACCGCGGGCAGGTGAGGTTGACTTTGGCTCTGTAGGTGGTGGTAGAGCCACTTGCACCCCATCGTGGAGACTGGAACAGTATTCGGGGCTCCAGTTTTGAGAGATGAGTGTGTGAGGCGGTTTTGTCTTCTGAAATCTGTGGAAACAAAAGCATATTAATTAAGAATGTTGTCTATATAACAAAATATCTCCATAGATGCTAGAATGTATGGTTAGGTCGGATAGAACTTGATAGAAAACTCAGTAAAAACAGTCACTATCCAAAAGCCATCTCGTCAAGTGTTACGTAATTTCAAATTCTCTATATTTAAACATCGGTTTTTATTTAAACCAGCTAAATAAACATCGTCAGCCAATAGCAGTCCACTGCTACAGATGTGCTGAAGGGCGTGCGACACTCCAGTCACATACGTATCCAACTGCACACATGCCTTTCCAATCACTTTTTTTTTTTTTTTTTTTTTTTTTTTTTTTTCATCCAGCTGCAGAGCTTCGGAATCTGCATTCAAGAACACTAAACACAAAGTTATAGGTAATATATAAAATACTGACCACATTCTTTTATCAAGCAAGTGCAAGACCCATAAGTCGAACTCCAAGATGGCGGCTGTGATGGGCAACGCCCCATCGTGACCTCGATCTGATGCATTATTGGAGTTGGTAGAACCACTGGACACCTCATCAGTTCTTCAGAGACGAAAAGACGAGTTGATGATGCTGATTGTAGTCAAGGACCTGAAAAAGATAAAATATTAAGTATAAAAGAGTTTTTCTTAAGCCAGTCGATTTCGGAAAAAGTGTAAAGAAAAGCAATAAGTTCGCTCCATATTACATGAGACTTGAAATAACTGGTAAGATAAGGGTGTACTATATAAGTACCTCTGCTTCCACTCGGAAAATTATAGGCGCGATGTTCTAGTATATAAAAGATAGTTCACCTAGGTTTAAGACACTAAAGAAGTTACGCCCTTCGCGAAAATTATGACGTAAGAGTCCCGATATTTTAAAAAAGGATTTAAGTTAAAATTAACAAAGGAAAATTAGAGAAAAGATTGTGTGAATAATATTAAGAGACAAAATGAGTAAATGGTAGCGTGACGGCAGACAGGGAAGAATGAAAGAAAAAACGTGTTGCAAGTAACGTGGGACGAGGACAGGAAGATGATGTTACGATTAAAAAAGTATAATAATAATCTATATATAAAAATGAATTGCTGTTTGTTAGTTTCACAAAAACTCGAGAACGGCTGAACCGATTTGTCTAATTTTGGTTTTGAAATATTTGTAGAAGTCCAAGGAAGGTTTAAAAGGTGAGGAAATTAGGTAGGTAGGGAAAGTACATTGCAACGCTAGTACAGCAAGTTAATAATAAAACACTAACCTTCATCCTTTAACTGGATACATGGAACGGCAGAGCAGTAGCGAACAAGAAAGCCCTTTAAGCCAAGTACCAGGGTACCAGAGCCTCAAAGGACCAAACTCGACTTGCTTCGTAGACGGCGGGATGCGCAATGGCTAGGCCAACAAAGGAAGTCTAGTCTAGAAATATGGCTAGCTCTACTGCGCAAGTCTGGAATTACGATCAATACTTAAACGGGATGGGGTAATCAAACTTTAGTGGGTAAATTTCTATAAAATTTAAACTTCTACAAGGTCGAATCTAGCTGACTTTCACATAGAGAAATAGACTTTGTCGTTTTATGTACTGCATGGGATATTCAGCCTTATGGTATTGAAGAAGTAACGAGGTCGACAGAGGCTTTGTTCAGAAAATGGTACAGACATTTTAAAATGATATATTAACGCCTGTACAGGCGTAGGGTTAGGCAGAGGTCTTTACTTGGAAATAGTGATGGAATTGTTATTAGTTTTAACTCTCTATAGCCGGTTTTAAAGTTCTCTGTGATTCGGTGTGTGGTAATTAATCCATGACGACTTTTTGTTATTTATTTTAAACTAGCTTATGCCCGCGACTTCGCCCGCGTGGAGTTCGGTTATTGTCCCACGGGATCGTAGTACCGGGATAAAAAGTAGCCTTTGTTTTAATCCAGGTTATAAACTATCTGTATGCCAAGTTTCATCCAAATCCGTTTAGTAGTTTTTACGTGAAAGAGTAACAAACATTCATACACACAAACTTTCGCGTTTATGTTAGTAACTATGTTAAAACGGTTTGGTCCTGTCTCGGCACCTTCCCATCTTGGCGCCTATAAATTTATTTATCATGTCCAAGAAATATTCCCATCTCGGCACCCCGTCATTAATCAACAGTGTTGGCTAAAGATATTTTATTAATTTCTTTGAAATAATTACCAAAACTTCAGTGGTTGTAGTATTAGGTACGTAACCTCTGTCTATCCCTTAGACTTTTACAGGCGTGATGTTATGTTATTTTCCGTTTTTTTTTTTTTTGTATTAGCCTTAATGCCACCGTCTTTGTGTCTGCCTTAGTGTCTTACTATCTATTCAGTGTTATTTACATAAGTGGGTGAAATATTTTTTTTTTTTTATGTCCCACGGCTGGGCAAAGGCCTCTCTATACACTTCCAGGTACTCTTCTACTGCGCCACCTCGAACCAGCCTCCGAGACGCGCGTCCAGACTGATTTTGATGGGACTTTTACTAGAGATAGCTGATGTTATAAGGAGTAACTTATGTTTTTTTTTAAGAATTAGGGATCCGTGCAAAAAAACCCATTGAAATTGTTCTTGTTAACAAAATCAGATTCAAATAGGGAAGTAATATTTTAATAATAACTTCACGCGGACGAAGTCGCGGGCGGCAGCTAGTTTAAACCATGAACTAAGTGAGATAACGATATAAGTATTTATCATAAATCGTATAATAATTATAATACAGTGTAAGAAATTAGTTTGATCAATGAGAAGAAGAATGAATAATAATTAATATAAATGTTATTTATATTTTTATTAATTGTTGTTATTATTACTTATTATTATTTATTTATTTATTATTATTTTATAAAATATTTTTTTTTTAGAATTAATATTAATTATTGTTAATTTATTCTTCTTACACACTGTGTCTACGTTTCTTTTATATCTATCCTCTCGCAAGTCCGCTGGAAGAGATTTCTAAATGAAATAAGCGGTACCTTTGTGCTCTTTTGTCTTTATTTATTTTTCCTGTAATGTGTTTTGTGTGTACATAAATAAATAAATAAGATATTAAGCACCATGATCACGGATGAGTTTATGCGTGATATAGAAATGTTAGTGACCATGCCAGTTAAAAAACTTATAGTGAGAAGATAATTGAGTAAAAACAAAATTATTAAGTAACATAATAACATTTATGTAATTTGTAGACAGTAAAAAATAACTGCTGAATAAAATTACGTTTTCTTTTACATCAATTCACCCAGGCTTGACGGTGAGAAACATTTTTTCAGAAAAACCACTTTTAATAAAACATTATTCTAACACCAGAAAAAAATACATCAAATAGAAGTACTTATTACCCACCGTATAGCTCACTTAGTTTTGTCTTAGTTCTGTCAAAATAATCGACTTAAAAAAAAAAACACAAAAAAAAGTGGAAAATAATTTTACTTTCTATTGACTGTTGTTAGTTTCATTGACTTTTTTGCCACCACAATTGGAATGTATAATTATCTTCGTGTTTTATGAACCGATTTGAAAAATCCTCTTTTATCTGAATACACTTTCCGATTGGTCCCATAGAAATTTCATCAAAATCGGTTCAGCAGTTTGGTTCATAAATCAAAATAGCTGGAAAAACTATGGCCTCCAAGTAAAAGAAATTGCGAAATTGATACTTGACAAGGATTTGTGTGTGATGCGATAACTAAAAAGGGTAAAATAAAAACGTTTTTGCAAAAAAATAACCGACTTCTTAGTCGGAGACTATTGTTTGTTTCACTGACTTTTTTGGCACCGACTTCCGAAAGTAAAGTTATTTTCCACTTTTTTTAGTGTTGTTTTTAGAAGTCGGTTATTTTTTTTTGCAAAAACGTTTTTTGTATGACAGTGGATAGCATACCTAAACTTCATTTCGCAGAAAATCGTTTGGCAAACACTCATTTAGCATACATTAAAAACTCATAATTTTGTAAGTCGGAATCATCTTTAGGCATACATATAAGTTTTTGAACTGACATGGTTATCTACTTACATTATCATTAACACATAATATACAACCGTTGCAATGAGGTCAACAGTAAGCCCATCTAATATATAAAAAAAAACGTTATTGAAGCAGTTTATCTGTATCTAATCATGGTGCTTGTAACAGCGCCGAAATATCGGAAACTCAAAATTATTAAGAAACATGGTAAATATCCCGTTTATGTGTTTACCTATGCAAAATAATTAAAATTAGAACTTGGATTTTGTGAAACTTGGTTGAAATCAGATAGGATGTTGTTTAATGTCAATAACTTTTCAGTGAGCAGCGCGTACAACAGATCCACAGTGGGTGGTGGTACAGTGATACTCTGTAATAGCTGTCTCAGATATAATATAAGGAGAGGAAGGATATCACTGCTTACTCTGTTGATCGCTTATGTGAGGTAGCATGTGCAGAGGTTGAAGGGCATACTTTCTTATGTGTCTATAGACCACCAGCATCAAAATTGTCATTGTTCTTAGTCACAATGGAAGAAATATTAAGTAAACCTTTCAGATCATAAATTAGTTTTTGTTTGTGGTGACTTAAATATTGATCTGTTAGTCAATTCATCAGAAAAATGTAAGATCATCGAATTGTTCAAATCATTCAATTTAAAATATATATTTAATGAAGCAACTAGAATAAAAGCAACTTCAGCTTCATGCATAGATAATATATTTACTAATTGTAAAGTACAAGATTCGTTCTTAATTAGTGGCGTTAGGTCAGACCTGGTCAACTTGTATCTTTTGAGTTAGACAGAAAATTACACTTAACAAAAACAATTCAGTTAAGACCTCTTAATAAAAATAAATTAAAATCTTTGAATAATAATGTTATGAGCAATCTTTTTAACGCTAGTTTTGCTTCGAAAGACCCCAATATACAACAAATTATTTTCTACAAGTTGCCAAGAATTCAATAAAACGTGTCATGTAAAAATGTTAAATAAAGTCAATTCTAAATCACAATTTAACGAATGAGCCACTGCGGGAATAAGAAAGAGCAATCAAAATATTTAGATTTAGATTTTTGATTGTGACTTATTAGCTAATTTTGTATATAGGTTTGGACAAGATCGGATCACACATTCCAGCATCTCAGAAACTAAGTCCGGCTTCTGATTCTAAAGCTCTCCGATCTCCTCCGACCAAGCACATTCCACCAAGGCGTGGTAGGTGTGTACTCCCATGTTGCAGATCAGACAATTTGGAGTGTCAACAACCTTCATAAGATGCCCGAACGCATTCAATGGAATGTGCCCGGATCGCAGACGCATGCTTATTATTAACAATCGTCTGTTCATCTGTACTTCAGAGAACCAAGGAAACATTGGAAGTTCAAACTGAATTGTCCTGTACCATATACGATATAAGTGGAAACATGAACCGAAGTCCAATATCTGATGACGCAAACGTGACGTCAGGCGAACTTTCTTGAAGCTGATTTAATACTAGTTTATGTCTGGTGGGATCTCCAGTATTGAGACTAACATACTGCCAATCATCAGCTGCATCATGTATTTGGAAACTCCTGCGATCGCTTTTGTATGACCAACTGGTGTGATGCCCGTCAAAATCTGCCCTTAAAAAGTTTTATTTGACGATTTAGAAAATAGCATATTCCAATCTTCATCTATAGTGTGTGTGTTCCCTTTTATGCCACTTGCTGAAAATCTCCCACTTGGACACGAGTTGCCATGGCCGACCTGGAAGTCTCTAAATAGACTCCGGACACAGGTTGGCCGAAGCAAGGAAAACCTTTTCAGGTGAAGATGCATAGATGACTCTGCCCTGGAGTGTAAATGTGGTGTTGCCCCACAAACGATGGGAAACTTGATATCGTGTCCTGCCTGTCCTGTTGTTTGCACATCACAGGAGCTGATGTACGCTACTGAAACTGCCAAACTCGTCGCCTAATATCGGGCTGACTCGATTTGAATTGTTATCGAAACGCTAAGAAGAAGAAGACTTGCTTGATATAAAGCGAAGTGGAATTTATATTTTCATTTCACAATCTCTCTCAGCAGTTGTTTTTTTTCTGATTAGTTTTGTGGCGAGATTCAAGACACTTTTGGGAATTACTGTGATTGGAAATAGTGTGTATCAGATAGGCAGTCACTCCATGTAACATACTGGTATCTTCGATGAGATTGGAAGCCGACCCCGATATTTGGGGTAGATACATGATGTGGAGTTGTAGTGGTTGGGAATAGTCTATGTGTGTGTTAACTTGTTTTGTGGAGGGTCACTTCAAATGCAAACAAGGAAATTTTTATTACATTTTTTAATAGGTTATGTAGCTTATCTTTCTAACCGTAAGGAAAAACACCAAGATTTCCTATGCTTAGATTTAACTTAACCTATCTTATCTCTATCATGACGTAGTAGCATTATATTGCTTGAATAAAACACTATTACAACAATCTGTAATTCACAAGTTTAGCTGGCTGAAAATTATTCCATAGGTTCACAGGCACGGACCCTTTTTTTTTCGGATGGGAAATCATCAAATGACTTCTCCCGCTCTGGGCTGAGCGGGAGGGAGTGTCAGACTTTTACTGACTAAAACCCATCCATGTTCCTTCATCGCCCTTTGTGTTCCGGGGCCGCGGTATCTCTTTCGAACAACCCGCAGCACCCGGCAGGCATCGGCCCCTTCCCTATGCTGACATCTCTTTGAGGCGCGCGTGCAACACGAACGCGCCGTCGACACGGCCTGTCGTCCTAAGACGGAGGGACGGCGAGCTAGCCCTTAGCTCACCGTCCACAGGCCCGCGTCTACGGTGGCCGGGGGCCACCACGTGGCCCCCGACGCCCGGTGCGTCTCCCGCGGCGGCTGGGACGTGAGGAGGAACGCTCTCTCTCACGTTCCGCCTCCTCCTTTGCTAGCATGACTGCTTCGCAAAAGGAGGTGACGGCTTCCCATTCCGTCTCGCTCCGGACCATGGCTCGAACCAGGGCCGGACGCGAGAGGTCGCCGCCGCCGATCGCCGCTAATACACAGGCACGGACCCAAGTTTTCAAGGGAGAAAGTCAGGGGTCCAAAGACTTTGGCACCTCGGACCCTCTCCGTTGGATCCGTCCCTGCTCGAGACTTTTCCTTGGTGTCCCTAGCTTGGTGAATTAAGCTTGTCTATTCGTCTTCCTCCACTGCAGTTCTTCTTTTTGCTAAATTCAGCTTCGTCGGGGAGACCAGGGATACGCCAGAGCCTCGTTGGTCGGCAGCAGGGTGCACCGCGGGCAGGTGAGGTTGACTTTGGCTCTGTAGGTGGTGGTAGAGCCACTTGCACCCCATCGTGGAGACTGGAACAGTATTCGGGGCTCCAGTTTTGAGAGATGAGTGTGTGAGGCGGTTTTGTCTTCTGAAATCTGTGGAAACAAAAGCATATTAATTAAGAATGTTGTCTATATAACAAAATATCTCCATAGATGCTAGAATGTATGGTTAGGTCGGATAGAACTTGATAGAAAACTCAGTAAAAACAGTCACTATCCAAAAGCCATCTCGTCAAGTGTTACGTAATTTCAAATTCTCTATATTTAAACATCGGTTTTTATTTAAACCAGCTAAATAAACATCGTCAGCCAATAGCAGTCCACTGCTACAGATGTGCTGAAGGGCGTGCGACACTCCAGTCACATACGTATCCAACTGCACACATGCCTTTCCAATCACTCATCATTCATATCGATTCTCGGCAGCTCTCATCCAGCTCCTACCAGCCACCCTGCAAAGATCGTCTCTTCATCCAGCTGCAGAGCTTCGGAATCTGCACTCAAGAACACTAAACACAAAGTTATAGGTAATATATAAAATACTGACCACATTCTTTTATCAAGCAAGTGCAAGACCCATAAGTCGAACTCCAAGATGGCGGCTGTGATGGGCAACGCCCCATCGTGACCTCGATCTGATGCATTATTGGAGTTGGTAGAACCACTGGACACCTCATCAGTTCTTCAGAGACGAAAAGACGAGTTGATGATGCTGATTGTAGCCAAGGACCTGAAAAAAATAAAATATTAAGTTTAAAAGATTTTTCCTAAGCCAGTCGATTTCGGAAAAAGTGTAAAGAAAAGCAATAAGTTCGCTCCATATTACATGAGACTTGAAATAACTGGTAAGATAAGGGTGTACTATATAAGTACCTCTGCTTCTACTCCGAATATTATAGGCGTGATGTTCTAGTAGATAAAAGATAGTTCACCTAGATTTGTGACACTAAAGAAGTCACGCCCTTCGCGAAAATTATGACGTAAGAGTGCCGATATTTTAACAAAGGATTTAAGTTAAAATTGTGTGAATAATATTAAGAGACAAAATGAGTAAATGGTAGCGTGACGGCAGACGGGGAAGAATGAAAGAAAAAAAACGTGTTGCAAGTAACAAGAGACAAGGGCAGGAAGATGATGTTACGATTAAAAAAGTATAATAATCTATATATACAAATTGACGTTTGTTAGTGTCACAAAAACTCGAGAACGGCTGAACCGATTTGCCTAATTTTGGTTTTGAAATAAAAGGTGAGAAAATTAGGTAGGTAGGGAAAGTACATTGCAACGCATGACAGGTACGGCTAGTTAATAATAAAACACTAACCTTCATCCTTTAACTGGATACACGGAACGGCAGAGCAGTAGCGAACAAGAAAGCCCTTTAAGCCAAGTACCAGGGTACCAGAGTCTCAAAGGACCAAACTCGACTTGCTTCGTGGACGGCGGGATGCGCAATGGCTAGGCCAACAAAGGAAGTCTAGTCTAGAAATATGGCTAGCTCTACTGCGCAAGTCTGGAATTACGATCAATACGTATACGGGATGGGGTAATCAAACTTTAGTGGGTAAATTCCTATAAAATTTAAACTTCTACAAGGTCGAATCTAGCTGACTTTCACATAGAGAAATAGACTTTGTCGTTTTATGTACTGCATGGGATATTCACCCTTATGGTGTTGAAGAAGTAACGAGGTCGACAGAGGCTTTGTTCAGAAAATGGTACAGACATTTTAAAATGATATATTAACGCCTGTACAGGCGTAGGGTTAGGCAGAGGTCTTTACTTGGAAATAGTGATGGAATTGTTATTAGTGTTAACTCTCTATAGCCGGTTTTAAAGTTGTCTGTGATTCGGTGTGTGGTAATTAATCCATGACGACTTTTTGTTATTTATTTTGAACTAGCTTATGCCCGCGACTTCGCCCGCGTGGAGTTCGGTTATTGTCCCACGGGATCGTATTACCGGGATTAAAAGTAGCCAATGTGTTAACCCAGGTTATAAACTATCTGTATGCCAAGTTTCATCCAAATCCGTTTAGTAGTTTTTACGTGAAAGAGTAACAAACATTCATACACACAAACTTTCGCGTTTATGTTAGTAACTATGTTAAAACGATTTAGTCCCGTCTAGGCACCTTCCCATCTTGGCGCCTATAAATTTATTTATCATGTCCAAGAAATATTCCCATCTCGGCACCCTGGCATTAATCAACAGTATTGGCTAAAGATATTTTATTAACTTCTTTGAAATAATTACCAAAACTTCAGTGGTTGTAGTATTAGGTACGTAACCTCTGTCTATCCCTTAGACTTTTACAGGCGTGATGTTATGTTATTTTACGGTTTTTTTTTTTATTAGCCCTAATGTCACCGTCTTTGTGTCTGCCTTAGTGTCTTACTATCTATTTAGTGTTATTTACATGAGTGGGTGAAATAAAAGTTTTTTTTTAATGTCCCACGGCTGGGCAAAGGCCTCTCTATACACTTCCAGGTACTCTTCTACTGCGCCACCTCAAACCAGCCTCCGAGACGCGCGTCCAGACTGATTTTAATGGGACTTTTACTAGCAGATAGCTGATGTTTTAAGGAGTAACTTATGCTTTTTTTAAGAATTAGGGATCCGTGCAAAAAAAACCCCTTAAAATTGTTCTTGTTAACAAAATCCGATTCAAATAGGGAAGTAATATTTTAATAATAACTTCACGCGGACGAAGTCGCGGGCGGCAGCTAGTTTAAACCATGAACAAAGTGAGATAACGATATAAGTATTTATCATAAATCGTATAATAATTATAATACGGTGTAAGAAATTATTTTGAACAATGAGAAGAAGAATTAATAATAATTAATAGAAATATTATTTATTACTATTTATTTATTATTATTATATATATATATATATTATTTTTTTAGAATTAATATTAATTAGGTATTATTAATTTATTCTTCTTACACACTGTGTCTACGTTTCTTTTATATCTATCCTCTCACAGGTCCGCTGGTAGAGATTTCTAAATGAAATAAGCGGTACCTTTGTGCTCTTTTGTCTTTATGTATTTTTCCTGTAATGTGTTTTGTGTGTACATAAATAAATAAATAATATATTAAGCACCATGATCACGGATGAGTTTATGCGTGATATAGAAATGTTAGTGACCATGCCAGTTAAAAAACTTATAGTGAGAAGATAATCGAGTAAAAACAAAATTATTAAGTAACGTAATAACATTTATGTAATTTGTAGACAGTAAAAAATAACTGCTGAATAAAATTACGTTTTCTTTTACATCAATTCACCCAGGCTTGACGGTGAGAAACATTTCTTCAGAAAAACTAATTTTGATAAAACATAATTCTAACAATAGAAAAAATATCAAATAGAAGTACATATTACCCACCGTATAGCTCACTGAGTTTTGACTTAGTTCTGTCAAAATAACCGACTTCAAAAAAAATAACACAAAAAAGTGGAAAATAACTTTACTTTCTATTGACTATTGTTTGTTTCATTGACTTTTTTGCCACCGACTTTCAAAAGCAGTAGATGAAGTAGTGTAGTAAAATTTCTATGGGACCAATTGGAATGTATAATTATCTTCGTGTTTTATGAACCGATTTGAAAAATCCTCTTTTATCTGAATGGATACACTTACCGATTGGTCCCATAGAAATTTCATCAAAATCGGTTCAGCAGTTTGGTTTATAAATCAAAATAGCTGGAAAAACTATGGCCTCCAAGTAAAAGAAATTGCGAAATTGATACTTGACAAGGATTTGTGTGTGATGCGATAACTAAAAAGGGTAAAATAAAAACGTTTTTGCAAAAAAATTACCGACTTCTTAGTCGGAGACTATTGTTTGTTTCATTGACTTTTTTGGCACAGACTTCCGAAAGTAAAATTATTTTCCCCTTTTATTAGTGTTTTTTTTTTTGGAAGTCGGTTATTTTTTTGCAAAAACGTTTTTTGTATAACAGTGGATAGTATAAACTTCATTTCGCAGAAAATCGTTTGGCAAACACTCATTTAGCATACATTCAAAACTCATAATTTTGTAAGTCGGAATCATCTTTAGGCATACATATAAGTTTTTGAACTGACATGGTTATCTACTTACATTATCATTAACACATAATATACAACCGTTGTAATGAGGTCAACAATAAGCCCATCTAATATATAAAAAAAAAACGTTATTGAAGCAATTTATCTGTATCTAATCATGGTGCTTGCAACAGTGCCGAAATACCGGGAACTCAAAATAATTAAGAAACATGGTAAATATCCCGTTTTGTGTGTTTACCTATGCAAAATAATTAAAATTAGAACTTGGATTTTGTGAAACTTGGTTAAAATCAGATAGGATGTTGTTTAATGTCAATAATTTTTCAGTGAGCAGCGCGTACAACAGATCC
Organism: Standfussiana lucernea; assembly: GCA_964057025.1. Lineage (NCBI taxonomy): Eukaryota > Metazoa > Arthropoda > Insecta > Lepidoptera > Noctuidae > Standfussiana > Standfussiana lucernea. The sequence goes on from OZ059811.1 coordinate 10,103,100, forward strand.
ACAGTGGGTGGTGGTACAGTGATACTCTGTAATAGCTGTCTCAGATATAATATAAGGAGAGGAAGGATATCACTGCTTACTCTGTTGATCGCTTATGTGAGGTAGCATGTGCAGAGGTTGAAGGGCATACTTTCTTATGTGTCTATAGACCACCAGCATCAAACTTGTCATTGTTCTTAGTCACAATGGAAGTAATATTAAGTAAACTTTTCAGATCATAAATTAGTTTTTGTTTGTGGTGACTTAAATATTGATCTGTTAGTCAATTCATCAGAAAAATGAAAGCTCATCGAATTGTTCAAATCATTCAATTTAAAATATATATTTAACTAAGCAACCAGAATAACAGCAACTTCAGCTTCATGCATAGATAATATATATATATGTATATTTACTAATTGTAAAGTAAAAGAGTCGTTCTTAATTAGTGGCGTTAGGTCAGACCATACTAGTATCTTTTGAGTTAGACAAAAAATAACACTTAGCAAAAACAATTCAGTTAAGACCTCTTAATAAAAATTAATTAAAATCTTTGAATAATAATGTTATTAGCAATCTTTCTAACGCTAGTTTTGCTTCGAAAGACTATATAAGTTACAACACATTATTTTATTTATGTACACACAAAACACATTACAGAAAAAATACATAAAGACAAAAGAGCACAAAGGTACCGCTTATTTCATTTAGAAATCTCTTCCAGCGGACCTGCGAGAGGATAGATATAAAAGAAACGTAGACACAGTGTGTAAGAAGAATAAATTAACTACAAAATTAATAACTTTAACAATTATAATTAAATAGAGAGTAAACATACGTGCTTATATAATAAATAAATATATATTTATTTACCTTTTTTTATTTTTAATACATACCTATTTTCTACAGTTTGCCAAGAATTCAATAAAACGTGTCATGTAAAAATGTTAAAGTCAATTCTAAATCAAAATTTAAGGAATGGCCACTGCGGGAATACGAAAAAGCAATCAAAATATTTTGATTTAGATTTTTGATTGTGACTTATTAGCTAAATTTTGTATGTAGGTTTAGACAAGATCGGATGACACATTCCAGCATCTCTTAAACTAAGTCTGGCTTCTGATTCTAAAGCTCTCCGATCTCCTCCAAACGAGCACACTCCACCAAGGCGTGGTAGGTGTCTTCTCTCATGTTGCAAATCAGACAATTTGGAGTGTCAACACCTTCATAAGATACCCGAACGAATTCAATGGAATATGCCCGGATCGCAGACGCATGCTTATTATTAAGAATCGTCTGTTCATCTGTACTTCAGAGAACCAAGGAAACTTTGGAAGTTCAAACCAAATTGTCCTGTACCATATACGATATATGTAAGTGGAAACTTGAACCGAAGTTCAATAATTCTGATGACGCAAACGTGACGTCAGGCGAACTTTCTTGAAGCTGATTTAATACTAGCTTAAGTCTGGTGGGATCTCCAGTATTGAGAATAACATACTGCCAATCATCAGCTGCATCATGTATTTGAAAACCCCTGCTACCGCTTTTGTATGACCAACTGGTGTGATGCCCGTCAAAATCTGCCCTTAAAAAGTTTTATTTGACGATTTAGAAAATAGCATATTCCATTCTTCATCTATAGTGTGTGTGTGTTCCCTTTTATGCCACTTGCTGAAAATCTCCCACTTGGACACGAGTTGCCATGGCCGACCTGGAAGTCTCTAAATAGACTCCGGACACAGGTTGGCCGAAGCAAGGAAAACCTTTTCAGGTGAAGATGCATAGATGACTCTGCCCTGGAGTGTAAATGTGGTGTTGCCCCACAAACGATGGGAAACTTGATATCGTGTCCTGCCTGTCCTGTTGTTTGCACATCACAGGAGCTGATGTACGCTACTGAAACTGCCAAACTCGTCGCCAAATATTGACTCTGACTCAATTTGAATTGTCATCGATACGCTAAGAAGAAGAAGACTTGCTTGATATAAAGCGAAGTGGAATTTATATTTTCATTTCACAATCTCTCTCAGCAGTTGTTTTTTTCTGATTAATTTTGTGGCGAGATCCCAGACACTTTTAGGAATAACTGTGATTGAAAATAGGGTGTATCAGATAGGCAGTCACTCCATGTAACATACTGGTATCTTCGATGAGATTGGAAGCCGACCCCGATATTTGGGGTAGATACATGATGTGGAGTTATAGTGGCTGGGAATAGTCTATGTGTGTGTTAACTTGTTTTGTGGAGGGTCACTTCAAATGCAAACAAAGAAATTTTTATCACATTTTTTAATAGGTTATGTAGCTTATCTTTCTAACCGTAAGGAAAAACACCAAGATTTCCTATGCTTAGATTTAACTTAACCTATCTTATCTCTATCATGACGTAGTAGCATTATATTGCTTGAATAAAACACTATTACAACAATCTGTAATTCACAAGTTTAGCTGGCTGAAAATTATTCCATAGGTTCACAGGCACGGACCCTTTTTTTTTCGGATGGGAAATCATCAAATGACTTCTCCCGCTCTGGGCTGAGCGGGAGGGAGTGTCAGACTTTTACTGACTAAAACCCATCCATGTTCATCCTTCATCGCCCTTTGTGTTCCGGGGCCGCGGTATCTCTTTCGAACAACCCGCAGCACCCGGCAGGCATCGGCCCTTGCGGGCCCCTTCCCTATGCTGACATCTCTTTGAGGCGCGCGTGGAACACGAACGCGCCGTCGACACGGCCTGTCGTCCTAAGACGGAGGGACGGCGAGCTAGCCCTTAGCTCACCGTCCACAGGCCCGCGTCTACGGTGGCCGGGGGCCACCACGTGGCCCCCGACGCCCGGTGCGTCTCCCGCGGCGGCTGGGACGTGAGGAGGAACGCTCTCTCTCACGTTCCGCCTCCTCCTTTGCTAGCATGACTGCTTCGCAAAAGGAGGTGACGGCTTCCCATTCCGTCTCGCTCCGGACCATGGCTCGAACCAGGGCCGGACGCGAGAGGTCGCCGCCGCCGATCGCCGCTAATACACAGGCACGGACCCAAGTTTTCAAGGGAGAAAGTCAGGGGTCCAAAGACTTTGGCACCTCGGACCCTCTCCGTTGGATCCGTCCCTGCTCGAGACTTTTCCTTGGTGTCCCTAGCTTGGTGAATTAAGCTTGTCTATTCGTCTTCCTCCACTGCAGTTCTTCTTTTTGCTAAATTCAGCTTCGTCGGGGAGACCAGGGATACGCCAGAGCCTCGTTGGTCGGCAGCAGGGTGCACCGCGGGCAGGTGAGGTTGACTTTGGCTCTGTAGGTGGTGGTAGAGCCACTTGCACCCCATCGTGGAGACTGGAACAGTATTCGGGTCTCCAGTTTTGAGAGATGAGTGTGTGAGGCGGTTTTGTCTTCAGAAATCTGTGGAAACAAAAGAATATTAATTAAGAATGTTGTCTATATAACAAAATATTTCCATAGATGCTAGAATGTATGGTTAGGTCGGATAGAACTTGATAGAAAACTCAGTAAAAACAGTCACTGTCCAAAGGCCATTTCGTCAAGTGTTACGTAATTTGAAGTTCTCTATATTCGGTTTTTATTTAAATCAGCTAAATAAACATCGTCAGCCAATAGCAGTCCACTGCTGCAGATGAGCTGAAAGGCGTGCGACACTCCAGTCACTTACGTATCTAACTGCACACATGCCTTTCCAATCACTTATCATTCATATCGATTCTCGGCAGCTCTCATCCAGCTCCTACCAGCCACCCTGCAAAGATCGTCTCTTCATCCAGCTGCAGGGCTTCGGAATCTGCACTCAAGAACACTAAACACAAAGTTATAGGTAATATATAAAATACTGACCACATTCTTTTATCAAGCAAGTGCAAGACCCATAAGTCGAACTCCAAGATGGCGGCTGTGATGGGCAACGCCCCATCGTGACCTCGATCTGATGCATTATTGGAGTTGGTAGATCTACTGGACACCTCATCAGTTCTTCAGAGACGAGAAGACGAGTTGATGATGCTGATTGTAGTCAAGGACCTGAAAAAAATAAAATATTAAGTATAAAAGATTTTTTCTAAGTCAGTCGATTTCGGAAAAAGTGTAAAGAAAAGCAATAAGTTCGCTCCATATTATATGAGACTTGAAATAACTGGTAAGATAAGGGTTTACTATATAAGTACCTCTGCTTCCACTCGGAAAATTATAGGCGTGATGTTCTAGTAGATAAAAGATAGTTCACCTAGATTTGTGACACTAAAGAAGTCACGCCCTTCGCGAAAATTATGACGTAAGAGTGCCGATATTTTAACAAAGGATTTAAGTTAAAATTAACAAAGGAAAATTAGAGAAAAGATAAGTGAATTGTGTGAATAATATTAAGAGACAAAATGAGTAAATGGTAGCGTGACGGCAGACGGGGAAGAATGAAAGAAAAAAACGTGTTGCAAGTAACAAGAGACAAGGGCAGGAAGATGATGTTACGATTAAAAAAGTATAATTCTATATATAAAAATGAATTGACGTTTGTTAGTGTCACAAAAACTCGAGAACGGCTGAACCGATTTGTCTAATTTTGGTTTTGAAATATTTGTAGAAGTCCAAGGAAGGTTTAAAAGGTGAGGAAATTAGGTAGGTAGTTAACAGCTAGTTAATAATAAAACACTAACCTTCATCCTTTAACTGGATACACGGAACGGCAGAGCAGTAGCGAACAAGAAAGCCCTTTAAGCCAAGTACCAGGGTACCAGAGGCTCAAAGGACCAAACTCGACTTGCTTCGTAGACGGCGGGATGCGCAATGGCTAGGCCAACAAAGGAAGTCTAGTCTAGAAATATGGCTAGCTCTACTGCGCAAGTCTGGAATTAAAATCAATACTTAAACGGGATGGGGTAATCAAACTTTAGTGGGTAAATTCCTACACAATTTAAACTTCTACAAGGTTGAATATAGCTGACTTTCACATAGAGAAATAGACTTTGTCGTTTTATGTACTGCATGGGATATTCAGCCTTATGGTGTTGAAGAAGTAACGAGGTCGACAGAGGCTTTGTTCAGAAAATGGTACAGACATTTTAAAATGATATATTAACGCCTGTACAGGCGTAGGGTTAGGCAGAGGTCTTTACTTGAAAATAGTGATGGAATTGTTATTAGTGTTAACTCTCTATAGCCGGTTTTAAAGTTCTATGTGATTCGGTGTGTAGTAATTAATCCATGACGACTTTTTGTTATTTATTTTGAACTAGCTTATGCCCGCGACTTCGCCCGCGTGGAGTTCGGTTATTGTCCTACGGGATCGTACTACCGGGATAAAAAGTAGCCAATGTGTTAATCCAGGTTATAAACTATCTGTATGCCAAGTTTCATCCAAATCCGTTCAGTAGTTTTTACTTGAAAGAGTAACAAACATTCATACACACAAACTTTCGCGTTTATGTTAGTAACTATGTTAAAACGATTTAGTCCCGTCTAGGCACCTTCCCATCTTGGCGCCTATAAATTTATTTATCATGTCCAAGAAATAATCCCATCTCGGCACCCTGTCATTAATCATAGTGTTGGCTAAAGATATTTTATTAATTTCTTAGAAATAATTACCAAAACTTCAGTGGTTGTAGTATTAGGTACGTAACCTCTGTCTATCCCTTAGACTTTTACAGGCGTAATGTTATGTTATTTTACGTTTTTTTTTTTTATTAGCTTTAATGTCACCCTGTCTTTGTGTCTGCCTTAGTTTCTTACTATCTATTTAGTGTTATTTACATAAGTAGGTGAAATAAAAGATTTTAATTTTTTTTTTATGTCCCACGGCTGGGCAAAGGCCTCTCCTATACCCTTCCAGATCCAGCTTCCGGATGCGCGTCCAGACTGATTTTGATGGGACTTTTACTAGCAGATAGCTGATGTTATAAGGAGTAACTTATGCTTTTTTTAAGAATTAGGGATCCGTGCAAAAAAAACCCTTGAAATTGTTATTGTCAACAAAATCCGATTCAAATAGGGAAGTAATATTTTAATAATAACTTCACGCGGACGAAGTCGCGAGCGGCAGCTAGTTTAAACCATGAACAAAGTGAGATAACGATATAAGTATTTATCATAAATCGTATAATAATTATAATACTGTGTAAGAAATTATTTTGATCAATGAGAAGAAGAATGAATAATAATTAATATAAATGTTATTTATATTTTTATTAATTGTTGTTATTATTACTTATTATTATTTATTTATTATTATTTTTATTTTATATAATATTTTTTTTTAGAATTAATATTAATTATTGTTAATTTATTCTTCTTACACACTGTGTCTACGTTTCTTTTATATCTATCCTCTCGCAGGTCCGCTGGAAGAGATTTCTAAATGAAATAAGCGGTACCTTTGTGCTCTTTTGTCTTTATGTATTTTTCCTGTAATGTGTTTTGTGTGTACATAAATAAATAAATAAGATATTAAGCACCATGATCACGGATGAGTTTATGCGTGATATAGAAATGTTAGTGACCATGCCAGTTAAAAAACTTATAGTGAGAAGATAATTGAGTAAAAACAAAATTATTAAGTAACATAATAACATTTATGTAATTTGTAGACAGTAAAAAATAACTACTGAATAAAATTACGTTTTCTTTTACATCAATTCACCCAGGCTTGACGGTGAGAAACATTTTTTCAGAAAAACCACTTTTAATAAAACATTATTCTAACACCAGAAAAAAATATATCAAATAGAAGTTCTTATTACCCACCGTATAGCTCACTTAGTTTTGTCTTAGTTCTGTCAAAATAACCGACTTAAACAAAAAAAAGTGGAAATAATTTTACTTTCTATTGACTATTGTTAGTTTCATTGACTTTTTTGCCACCGACTTTCAAAAGCAGTAGATGAAGTAGTTTAATAAAATTTCTATGGGACCAATTGGAATGTATAATTATCTTCGTGTTTTATGAACCGATTTGAAAAATCCTCTTTTATCTAAATGGATACACTTACCGATTGGTCCCATAGAAATTTCATCAAAATCGGTTCAGCAGTTTGGTTTATAAATCAAAATAGCTGGAAAAACTATGGCCTCCAAGTAAAAGAAATTGCGAAATTATTGATACTTGACAAGGATTTGTGTGTGATGCGATAACTAAAAAGGGTAAAATAAAAACGTTTTTGCAAAAATATAACCGACTTCTTAGTCGGAGACTATTGTTTGTTTCACTGACTTTTTTGGCACCGACTTCCGAAAGTAAAGTTATTTTCCACTTTTTTTAGTGTTGTTTTTGGAAGTCGGTTATTTTTTTGCAAAAACGTTTTTTGCATAACAGCGTATAACTTCATTTCGCAGAAAATCGTTTGGCAAACACTCATTCAGCATAATAATAAGTCGGAATCATCTTTAGGCATACATATAAGTTTTTGAACTGACATGGTTATCTACTTACATTATCATTAACACATAATATACAACCGTTGCAATGAGGTCAACAGTAAGCCCATCTAACATATAAAAAAAAGTTATTGAAGCAGTTTATCTGTATCTAATCATGGCGCTTGCAACAGTGCCGAAATATCGGAAACTCAAAATTATTAAGAAACATGGTAAATATCCCGTTTATGTGTTTACCTATGCAAAATAATTAAAATTAGAACTTGGATTTTGTGAAACTTGGTTGAAATCAGATAGGATGTTGTTTAATGTCAATAACTTTTCAGTGAGCAGCGCGTACAACAGATCCACAGTGGGTGGTGGTACAGTGATACTCTGTAATAGCTGTCTCAGATATGTATAAGGAGAGGAAGGATATCACTGCTTACTCTGTTGATCGCTTATGTGAGGTAGCATGTGCAGAGGTTGAAGGGCATACTTTCTTATGTGTCTATAGACCACCAGCATCAAAATTGTCATTGTTCTTAGTCACAATGGAAGAAATATTAAGTAAACCTTTCAGATCATAAATTAGTTTTTGTTTGTGGTGACTTAAATATTGATCTGTTAGTCAATTCATCAGAAAAATGTAAGATCATCGAATTGTTCAAATCATTCAATTTAAAATATATATTTAATGAAGCAACTAGAATAAAAGCAACTTCAGCTTCATGCATAGATAATATATTTACTAATTGTAAAGTACAAGAGTCGTTCTTAATTAGTGGCGTTAGGTCAGACCATACTGGTCAACTTGTATCTTTTGAGTTAGACAGAAAATTACACTTAACAAAAACAATTCAGTTAAGACCTCTTAATAAAAATAAATTAAAATCTTTGAATAATAATGTTATGAGCAATCTTTTTAACGCTAGTTTTGCTTCGAAAGACCCCAATATACAACAAATTATTTTCTACAGGTTGCCAAGAATTCAATAAAACGTGTCATGTAAAAATGTTAAATAAAGTCAATTCTAAATCAGAATTTAACGAATGAGCCACTGCGGGAATAAGAAAGAGCAATCAAAATATTTAGATTTAGATTTTTGATTGTGACTTATTAGCTAATTTTGTATATAGGTTTGGACAAGATCGGATCACACATTCCAGCATCTCTTAAACTAAGTCCGGCTTCTGATTCTAAAGCTCTCCGATCTCCTCCGACCAAGCACATTCCACCAAGGCGTGGTAGGTGTGTACTCCCATGTTGCAGATCAGACAATTTGGAGTGTTAACACCTTCATAAGATACCCGAACGCATTCAATGGAATGTGCCCGGATCGCAGACGCATGCTTATTATTAACAATCGTCTGTTCATCTGTACTTCAGAGAACCAAGGAAACTTTGGAAGTTCAAACTGAATTGTCCTGTACCATATACGATATTAGTGGAAACTTGAACCGAATTGCAATATCTGATGACGCAAACGTGACGTCAGGCGAACTTTCTTGAAGCTGATTTAATACTAGCTTAATTCTGGTGGGATCTCCAGTATTGAGAGTAACATACAACCAATCATCAGCTGCATCATGTATTTGAAAACTCCTGCGATCGCTTTTGTATGACCAACTGGTGTGATGCCCGTTAAAATCTCCCCTTAGAAAAATTTTATTTGACCATTTACAAAATAGCATATTCCAATCTTCATCTATAGTGTGTGTGTGTTCCCTTTTGTGCCACTTGCTGAAAATCTCCCACTTGGACAAGAGTGGCCATGGCCGACCTGGAAGTCTCTAAATAGACTCCGGACACAGGTTGGCCGAAGCAAGGAAAACCTGTTCAGGTGAAGATTCATAGATGACTCTGCCCTGGAGTGTAAATGTGGTGTTGCCCCACAAACGATGGGAAACTTGATATCGTGTCCTGCCTGTACTGTTGTTTGCACATCACAGGAGCTGATGGACGCTACTGAAACTGCCAGACTCGTCGCCAAATATTGGGCTGACTCAATTTAAATGGTCATCGACACGCTAAGAAGATCTATAGTGTGAATATTAGGAGGACAGTACACAGCAACAATATTTTCCAAGGAGTTACAGTTAAATATTTTAATATGCACAACTTGAATGTTTCGATTACGTAAGCTAACATTGGTGATCTGTGCCTTGAAGGAATTATGAACTGTAATTGCACTCCCGCCGTATGAATCGTCGCGGTCTTGTCTAAAATACATTAATTACCAATTTTCAACTGACTGTCTGGTTCAGGCCAGGTTTCAGATATAGTGCAAATGTGAATTTTATCTATCAATAAAAGGTTGTCAAAGGCTTTAATTACTGTGCGTTCCACCGCAACAATTTCAACTTAACAATTTTATTTATAGGGTCTAATATTATTTACTACAATAAGTACGAAAATAAACTCTAAACGCTTATACAAAATAGGCCACTCAGACACATGTTCTACAACAACTAGTATTAACCATTCAATGCAACACTTAATAACATTATTAAACTTTTCTTTAAAAACTCAGATCTCGCAAATAAATAATATCTTTCAATCGTGTAATTAACTCGTCAAGATCCACCTGCCGGTTCTTGTGTGCGCTGTCGTCACCTACATCGTTATCAGTAGCAGCTGTCGCTTTGGAATGTAGTCCGGTGACTCCGGCTGCACCCACGTCTCAGTTTTACCTGTGCATTGCGAATGTAATTGCTTATCTTTATTATTACTTGGTTGCGGTGATTTCGGTCGTCTCTGCGTAAACAAAGGTGGGAATCGACTCGGAGTGTATTTATGATTAAACGTTTCTTCAAATAGTAATTACATTAAAGCTGTTATTGGTGTCGCTCTTCGACTTATCGATGTCTCTCACTGTTTGTAAACCAAATGATGACTTGAGTCTAACATGCATATTGCAGGCCATGTGATATGTACAGTTGAATTCTGACATAAGTTCCCTCACGCGCTTCTCCCGAGCGTATATTTTACAACTTCTATTGAACGCCATATTGTGGTCACCCCAACAGTTCACGCATTTAAATATTGTAACTTCACAGTTAATGTGTTCTTGCTTTTACGTGACCAAACTTCCAACAGTTTGAACACTGCGTTACTGGGAAAACATAAGGTTCAACTTTGGCACGTAAACAGTCCACATACATAAATGCTGGCAGGTATGAACCCCTGAAGACCACCTTGGCTACCTCACTAGGCACCCAGCGGCCTTCTTCATCTCGTATTTATAGTGTCTTTAGTGTTATTATTTGAATATCATTGGGACACTTGATCGCTTTTAATGCCTCCTCGTCAGACAGCTCGAGATCCACATCCCGTATAATACAGTAGGAAATGTTTACTCCATTGCACAATAAACCTTCCACTCTTTGGTTTAGAATTCCTGACAGTCCAACAACTTGCCCGCACATTCATCCGCCGAAACCTCAATCTTTAAAGTATATGGGTTAATATGGTTTATATCAGTCAAAATTTTGCGGTGGCAAACTGTTTCGGTAATTTCTCTCTGCTTCAGATAAAAACCTCTTTCTTGACTTGTTTCTGTTTCTTTCCTTTATTACCTTCAACTTTAGTCCAGCTATCTTCATTCTCTTCTCTTCCTCGTTTTTTCGGTTTATCTACTACTATCTCTTCCTCCATAATTTGTACTTCACAGCAGTTTGAGTCATTAATATTACCCAACGATCACTTTAATTTTTTTTTCATTTACTATTTGTGCCATCCATCCAGCTAACTGACTCACTTCCGTATCAATCTGATTGAAGTTTGTTTTTTCTCATCCACGATCATCTGAAGCCATTATTATCTATAGATAATAATGGCTTCAGATGATCGTGGATGAGAAAAAACAAACTTTAAACGCGCTCATCGGTTATGATTATGAAGGATTATAATCCTTCATAATCATAACCGATGAGCGCGTCAATTTAATTAATTTGTTAATTCTACACCGTAATCGATAGTCGCGTACGTGCCATCTACACGAGTGCCGTGACAGAACTGAAAAAAAAAGTTTATGTCGAACTGACTTCTAAAGAAAAACCGACTTCCAAAAAAAACACTAAAAAAGTGGAAAATAACTTTACTTTTGGAAATCGGTGACTATTGTTTGTTTCATTGACTTTTTTGCCACCGACTTCCGAAAGTAAAGTTATTTTCCACTTTTTTAGTGTTTCTTTTGGAAGTCGGTTTTTTTTTGCAAAAAAGTTTTTATTTTACCCTTTTTAGTTATCGCATCACACACAAATCCTTGTCAATTATCAATTTCGCAATTTCTTTTACTTGGATGACATTTTTTCCAGTTATTTTGATTTCAAAACCAAAATGGTGAACCAAAAAAAAAACAAAATAACCATCTCCTTTTTAACCGACTTCAAAAAAAGGAGGAGGTTCTCAATTCGGTGGTATGTTTTTTTTTTGTGTGTTTGTTACCTCATATCTCCGTCATTTATGAACCGATTTGAAAAATTCTTCTTTTATCTGAATGGATTTACTTTCCGATTGGTCCCATAGATATTTCATCAAAATCGGTTCATCAGTTTGGTTTTGAAATTGTTTTTCATTTGGGATTGTTTTTTTTTTGCATAGTTTTGAAAATATTAGTAAGTATATAATCCACATACACGAAGAAGAAAAAATGCATATTTTGGAGGATAACTCTTATAGTTACTAGTCACGCAGTGGGTGTCAGAAGACGGGCGTCGTCGCCGAGCGAGGCGCAGAAAACGCTGGAGTGACGACTTGGAGGCGTTTGCGAGAGATTGGCCGAAGAAAACCGAACGGAGAGAAGAGTGGAAGGCTATGGGCCTTTGCCCAGCAGTGGGACAATACAGGCTAATAAAAAAAAAGAAAAAAGTTACTCAGCAAAGTTAATAAATGTTTTTTTTTCTTAATATGGGAGCACCGCGAGCTTCTTTAACGAAATGAAGAAAGAGTCACAGTAATCACGGAGAAATCTGTGCAGAAACATGAAAAAGAAAAAAAGATGCTGGTGGAGTACATAACCTCCTTCTTTTTTAGAAGTCGGTTAAAAAGGTGTGAGTTAAAGTCTGTTTTGTGAAACTCATTCAAAATTATACTTCTATGCTATAATTTTAATGTGACTACAAATTGTGAGTTATCAAATAAAATAAGTATTCGTTATATAATATTTAGTTGATATCCAATGTTTGCATTAAGACAGACGTCTTCAATTATTGATAAAAAACGATAGATTTTTAAAGTCTTGTGTTGGTTGTTTTCTGTGTATTTTTAATCAGTGTTTCTTAAAAATATCAAAAGGTATGTTGAGTTCACTATGTTTTTTTTTTCTTAACATACAACTTATTATTCTTCGGCCATACTATTTATTAATAATATAATATATATAATAATATATAATATAATATAATATATATTAATATAATATTTTTTTCTCTAATAAGTATTGAAATTTACTTTAATTTAAAGTTGTGATGCATTTTTATTTATCATCTACCTAGCCTTTCGCCAACTATGTTGGGCCGGTGTATGTACAGTAAGATTACGGGTTCTATTCCAAGGTCAGACATTGGTACAATTCCTACGAAATAGTTGGTTACGGTTACTATCTTAGTAGATAAGCAGGTATTTGTCATTCACTGATTATTATCAACTTCCGTATGGTAGGTAATACGGAAGTTGATAATATCAGTGTTCATTCGGTTTATATCTTATTACAATAACTATTGTGTAAGCAGTGATAGCCTAGTGGTGTGACCGTCGGACTGCCAAGTCATAGGTCTCAAGTTTGAACCCAAGTCACGCACCTCTGATTTTTCGGATTGATATGCGTATTGTATATTTATCACTTGATTCGGTGAAGGAAAACCTCGTGAGGAAGCCAAAACAGCATGCTAGAGAGATATTTCTCGATGGCATGTAAAGCCAAGTCAGAGGTCCAAGGGCGGCATAAAAACCCTGGCACCAGGTTAGGCACTAAAACAGGTTGGTCCGTGGATGGGCCCATCCATTACACACCGAATTTCCTCTCACATAATCTTTGACAGTCGTTACAAGAAGTCAGTGGCCCGAACATCTGACAACCAGTCTTGCCAAGGAGTACCGTATTACCCAGTACTAACTGGGTTTTGGAGGTCAGATAGGCAGTTGCTCCATCTAAAATAGTTGTATTCAGCTGGATCCGGTTAGACTGGAAGCCGCCTTCAAACTAATAGGAAAAAGGCAGGCAGGTGATGCTGGTGGCCAGTTGTAACGAGTAGGTTCAAACAATGTTAAGTCCCATGTAATAGGGGGCGAGCCTATTGCCATCAACCGGGCACAAATCCAGACTATGTGGGCTACTGAGAAATTCTTCATGGAAAACCCAATAACACTTTGCCCAAATTCCTGAATAATGTACGTAATTTTATTTGAACTATTTTGATTTTTTTTCCTCAGGTTCAACCAACAAGCAGTTTGGAAGCAAAGAGTCGCAGCTCCAATAAAAAATGCTCAAAAACAGTCTGTATCGATATGGAAATGAAAACGGCAGAGTTCCTGCCCACCTCAATTTTGCTAAAGAAGTGTATGACAACATGGTTAAAAATAAGGATATTGCAGCTTTGGTAAGTCTTCGTTTTCATAAAGATTTCTTTATTGTGCGAACCGCTAGTCTGTGGAAATGCCGGCTTCTCTGCTCCCTGCGGGATTAATAAGAAGGAATCATAACGGATACGTATCAAAATACCGTAAGTTCATAATACCTATGATTGAAATACCGACGTCCAAAACACCTAAATTCAAAATACCGAAAGTTTTAAATGCCGATAGTCGTTATATCGAACCACAAAATGCCGATGTTCAAATGCCCGAAAGGACGAAATCCCGAATGGACGAAATCCTGAGTGGACGAAATACTAATGGATGAAATCCCAAAGAGCAGATTAAATATGTTATATACCCATTATGCTAAGCTCCTTTTTTGACATTGTCTTAGAGATTTTAGGCTTTGGGCCAGCGAGTGAAGCGAGCTTGGGACCTTAGGGCACCCCGACACGGACAGGTTAGGTTGGTTATTTTTTTTGTAAACCCTAGAGCCCCGCAAAGCGGGTCTATTACTTCAGTAGGCTCCGACTACGCTTTTTAGGCAACTTTTAAGTGTATTGAGGATAGGTTTACAAAAAAACGTTTTTCTCGGAAACGGTGGCAATTACGGGAATTTAAAATTTCGACCAAACAACCATTCGGCGTTTCAATTATCGGGATTTCGTCCATCGGTACCTATTTTAAGATTCAGATTTTGATACGAACCAATCATAACAACCCCGATAATTATAATCTGGATCTATTCAAAGTTAGAGTGAATCGGTTTTTTCTAGGCAAGCGTGCTCCACCCTAGGCCGAAACATAGCTTCACATCAGGCGAGTTGTGGCCAAACGCAAGCCTACGCTCATTGAGCGAAAAAGTTGAAAACGACCACTAAGCGAAATTCACATGGTCGTTTTGTGTTTGCCACATCGCGATGTGGTCGGTTTTACATTGGGACCATCGTAGAACGAGATTTTTCACCAGAACAATATGACAGAAGTTTCCCAGCACAATATGTTTTGCGTAGAGTTCCTAATTTTGACATACAGAATGCTTGTTTGACGGCTTCGTGAGGGTTCACACCATGTATGTTTAGTTTGGATGACAATGCATGGTTAGCTTAGTAACGCCATTCTAAATTGAATATGGCGGACTTTCAAAGATGGCGGACTAGTCTTTTTTATGCATTCCCATGATATGGGTATCAAATGAAAGTGTTTGCTAGGAAAAAAACGAGAAAGCGTGTTTTTTTAACTATAATATTATTAATAAATGATTTTGCCGAAAAATCTAGACATACAGTTAGTCTGGTTGTCGCAAGCGCTACTGCTGATTATGAGGACCCGGGGTCAATTGAACTCGCGATGTTTTATGTGGGTATTTTTTTTAAATGGCTTGTCAAAATGTTTTTGAACAATAAAAGATTTTAAAAAAAACTGAGTCATGCAAAGTGTTATTGGGGTTTTCATCAGGTATTTCTCGTAGCAGCGCAGTCTGCATTGGTGCCCAGCTGATGGCAATAGGCTCGCCTCCTATTGGATGGGATCTAAACATATCTGGCTAAATGTGGATTTATTATTAGGATTCACCTCTGCCTACCCTTATGGGGAGTACAGGTGTGATGTTAATGTTTTTTTTTCAGATAAACGCTGACACAGAAGAACAAAGATCATATGGAGAGCTAGCACAAATGACGGTAGATATAGCTCTCTCACTCACTCGTATGGGTGTGAGAAAGGGAGAGGTAATCTGCATCTGCAGTGAGAAGAATTTCGAGTACCTACCAACTATCATGGGCATCATGTGTGCAGGGTCTCTCTTTACTCCATCAGACCCAACTTATGGAAGCTGTAAGTGGTTTTAAGCTTTGCTCCATATTAGGAACTACTTTTGTATCATAAGGTGCGTTTACAAACATTTAATCTCACATACACAAACAGCGTGGGGGTCTACTCTCTAAGTCCGTCGCCGAAGATACGGGCCCGTACGAAAGTAGATCGAAACTTCGAAATTATACGCCCTATTTATTTTCTGATTCATGAGTTTCGAAAATACATCGGGAGTAGAGACAACTGTCCAACCGTGTTGGTATGTTTAGTTTAGTTCGGGTCCCTCACTAATCGTATGTCCGTAAGTGATTCGGAGTAGGAAACGCCCGCATCTTCGGCCGAAACTACGGGTTTCATACTTAGAGAGTAGATCTCTAGACACGGAACAACTACCAGGTGGGTTACCATGAGAGTGCGTAAGAGATGGCGCTAGACAGCTGTCTAGCGCTGTCACTTTCCCACTCTCGGAATAATACTAAAACATTCCTGCACTAACAGATCATAGTAACCCCCCTGAGGGTCATGCAAAGATTTGTTCCGTGCGGGGATCGAAACCGCGATACGCGGCGTAGCAGCTAGACGCTTAGCCACTGCGCTTAGCAACCGTGCCGTCAGTTGAACTGTCCAGTCAGCGCACGCATTTGTCTCTAAGGTAGAATGCCAAGCGTGGCGAAAATATAAAAGATCCAGCTTTGACCATGCTCCAATTACTAGGTAACACGACAGCCTGGTAGGTCTTGGGGCTTCTGAGTATCCGTATAGATCGAAGATCTACGAATGAGAGCTGAGACCAGCTACTCACCACTGGTTAATTGTGCTGGGTTGTAGTCTTTTTCTTCAACCTTTGCCCACCCAATGCTGAGTGTAGGTCCCTTCCAAATCTCTCCACTTTTGGCGGTTTTGTGTCATGGCTATCCATTTTTTTCTTTTGTTATAATATGATCTAGCTTGTACTGCTCTACTGCTGGGCAAAGGCCTCCACCATGACCATGTTCCTCCTTCCATGAGCTCTTTCCCGTGCCTCCTCGAATCAGCCCTGGTGGTATGCGTCCAGGTCGTCTCGCCACCTCTTTCTGGGCTGGCCTTGGTGGCGCCGTCTGTATTCCGGCGCCCATCGTGTGGAGACTTTTGCCCAGCGGTCAACGTGCGTGCGGCTGACGTGACCAGTTTTTTTTTTCCTTGAATGGGCTAAAATAAAACAAAAACTACAACAGATTCTCAGATTTTATCAGGTTTTCAGGAACCTAGCTGACAGTCTAACCATTGTTTTAATATATTCTCCATCCACAGTTCCTCTGCTCCACCGCATCAAGATAGTGCGACCAAGAATCATGTTCTGTTCTCTCTCCGCTTACGAAGCCCACAAAGCAACCTTCGAAGAAGTCGGGAGCATACAACACTACATCCTATACGGGAACGAGACAAGAGATGGTGCTGTACTCTTCAAGGACTTCCTAACCGAGACTGCACGATTAGAGGACTTCGAACCAGTTCCTGTCAATGGATGGGAAGACGTGGCTTTTATAGTATACTCCTCAGGAACTACTGGTCTACCGAAAGGTATTCCTGTAACACATTTGGCGTTTTTGCTGAATGCGCAGAACGTTGTTACGGAAGAGTGAGTATTTTTAATAATTTTACACAATATAATCCCCCGTTGGGTTAGTGGTCGCAAGCGCTACTGTTCAGCATAAGATCATGGGTTCAATTCCTTGGTGGAGTCAAGTGTCATTGCGATTTTCCAACAGAAAAAAGAATGGGCGATTTGTCTCCAGAACTGTATCAAGTTGTGGTACACGTCATTAGTAAAGTCTTAATAATACCTTTATTTCATTGACACCAACAGTCAGATGTGAGCAGGTAAAGATTGATTTTGAATTGGTTTACCTGGATGTCATCTCCGAAATTCCAAGACTGACTTTGAGCCGTTTGTTTTCAAAATCGACACTTGCGTATCCGGCCGTGTGTTAACTTTTGAGTAGTGTGCGTCCACACAAGGAGTTTTCTTTGCATTTTTCTTGACCAAGATCAATGTTTTCCCTTATAGGTTCACTGGAGAATCTATCTACAACTCCAGAGAATTCTACTACACATACGGTCTGATGTATGCCCTGGCTTGTCTGAGGGTCGGCACTACGATTGTGTACAATCCCAGCGGCGGGGAGAAGGCTATGTTGGAGGCTGTACAGAAATATAAGGTACGGGAATCATTGTTTTGTCGTTGTTTTGAGTAAGTGATGGAACTGGTCATTTGCCAAGTGCAAGCAACTTATGTCTCTTTAGGAATGCATTTAAACCACAAGAATGCTATTGGTAGGAAATAAATATTGTGGCATATCTTTCCCGGGTCCCGGGTCCGAGTCGGGGGAGCTCGTGGCTAAATAATAACAGTCACTCGGGTCGATCTTCAAGTTAAGCCGCGCTTGCCTGGGTTGGTCCGTGGCTGGGTGACCACCCATTACATACCGAGTTTCCTCCGTGCCTCGGAAAGTTAAGCCGTTGGTCCCGGCTGTCAATTTTATTGTAGATCTTAGACAGTCGTTACTGGTAGTCAGTGGCCCGAAAGTACGACAAGCAGTCTTACCAAGGGGTATCGTATTACCCAGTACTAACTGTGCTGTGGAGGTCAAATAGGCAGTCACTCCATGTAAAATACTGGTATTCAGCTGCATCCGGTTAGACTGGAAGCCGACCCCTACATAGTTGGGAAAAGGCTGGGCAGTTGATGGTGATGATGATTTTTCCTGGGTCCATTTTATTTTTATTTTCTAATGGCCTGTTCTTGACCAAGGTCTCATCTAAATGATGTGGTCTAAAACGAATGTACCCAGAAGATGCTGTCTCACTTATGCTTTAAAGGCGGTGGGCTCTGATGGGGTATCGATTAAAGAGAATACAGTTGCTAGCAAACATTTCCATAATATGAAGGAAAATTGCAGAGTGTTAGTTAGGATACAACCAAATGCGGATGGTACCCTGCAGTACGTCTGGTAGACCGGCAGCCGAAACGATCTTATCAAAATCTCTTCTAATATTTAATTATTCTGGTCTTTGTAGATAAAAGTCCTGCAACTAGCACCACTGATCATCACAGAGCTGATCAAGTCGTCCATCTTGGATAACTATGACGTCAGCACGGTGAAGTACATCCTGTCGTCCAGTACTTACATCCGGGAGGAGGCTGTGAATGCTATTAAACAGAGGTGAGATAAATCTTCAACCTGTAGAGGTCGATTTCTGGCTGAAGGTATCTCCCAATTTCATTTCTCTGTCTAGCCTAGTGGTGTGACCGTCGGACTGCCAAGTCATAGGTCTCAAGCTCGAACCCTAGACACGCATTTCTGAGTTTTCGAATTCATGTGCGTATTGTGTAATTATCAATTGCTTCGGTGAAGGAAAACATCGTGAGGAAACCAGCATGCTTGAGAGATATTCCTCGACGGCATGTAAAGCCAAGTCACAGGCCCATGGGCGGCATGCAAAAAAAAACACTCTGAGACCAGGTTAGGCATATACGATAAAGAAAGAATTTATCAGTGGTGACAAGTGGCGGCGTAGGGGGGACCTGACTTACGAGTTGTAGGTCGTTAGTTCAAACCCAAGCAGGCACTTTACTTTACGCTTCAAAACGCGTCACGTTCTAGAAACTAAAATTTGAAGACTTGTGACAGCTACCATCACTGGGCCTGCGTGGTGGATTACGGCCCACCCTTTCTCACAGACAGGAGGCCTGTGACCCGGCTGTGAGAAAAATCCAAAGATACGTGTGACTGAAAACACCGGGAGGGGAACTCCCAAGAAAGACATACACCTACCACAAGGTCACCTTATGGAACTACACTAAATAAAATTGAAATTTTCTTCAGAAAGGTCTGTTGCGTAGTACTCTGAAACGGCGTGCAGTTATGACTAAATGTATGAACGTGTTATTAATAGCAAAAATCTGTTTTGCTTAGTCCACAGATAATGAAAATGAAGGAAAATTATCTGATTAAACTCTTTTAATAAAACTCTTTGGGTTGATGATAATATATTATTTAATTATTTATTCCACCAGTCTTCCAGCCATCCAGCCACAATAATTATTTGAAATAACGACAAGGTAACTTCCGTACGTCCAACCCGTAGCTCGCTCCAAAACCAAGTGAACGAATCGAATGCCCGAACGTGCCTTCTTTCCCCACTGTCAACCGTCACTGTTTAGTGTTGCCACATAAAATTGTTGTTCTGAATATCGATAGGTTAGTTTAGTCGATTTTTAAACTACAGATAAATTAACCTAACACTCTATTCTCTCCTACCAGGATACCAAACCTAAAATCAGTTGTCCAGCTCTATGGTATGTCTGAAGGTGGCAGCATCTGCAACGAGCTGGGATGTGCGAAGGGACCCAGACCTGGAAGTTCTGGTATGCCTGGCCTAGGATTTGTGATTAAAGTAAGTTTTTCTTTACTCCTCATAGAATATCTATTAGGTATCCTTTGCTCTTGTTTCCCAACATGACGTCCAGTCTTACCAAGGGGAATCAAGGGGAAATCGGGGTATCGTTTTACCCAGTACTAACTGGGTTGTGGTGGTCAGATAGGCAGTCGCTCCATGAAAAATACTGGTACTTTACTCTTGTTTTGTATATCGCATGTCATCTGGCAAGCTTTTTCCCAACTAGGTTAGGGTCGGCTTCCAGTCCAACTGGATGCAGCGGAATACCAGTATTTTACATGGAGCGACTGCCTATCTGACCTCCACAACCCAGTTAGTACTGGGTAATACGATACCCCTTGGTAAGACTGGTTACATGTCAGACTTTCGGGCAAATGACAGCCGGGATCTACGGCATAACGTGCTTTCCGAGGCACGGGGGAAACTCGGTATGTAATGGGTGGTCACCCATCCACAGAACAACCTAGCCAAGCGCGATTTAACCTGAAGATTGATCCGAGCGGCAGTTATTATTTAGCCACGAGCTCCTCCACCATGTGACAAAGAGTTATGAATATAAATGTTGATGGATGGAGGGGGAGAGGAAGACCAAGGAAACGATGGATGGATTGTGTGAGGAGTGATATGAAAGAACAAGTAGTAAATGATAGCGTGACGTCTGATAGGGGAGAATGGAAGAAAAAAGTATTGCGGCGGCCCCTAGTAACATGGGACAAGGGTAGAAAGATGATGGCTCTTGTTCTTGGTATCACTTTGATTTCGAGAATGGCCGGCAGCTCTGTCCTTTCGCTAAAAGGATCTTCAGCATTTTCGATTCAGTTCACACTCAAAATACAGCCTGATGTAATCAAAAGCCTACGTTTTCTATTATGCTTGTTTCTGTTTTGGAACAAATCCACTACTTTTGTACCCAAATCCTGCAACTCTTGAAAGCCAGAATCATCAACGGCAGCCGCTAGCAAAGCGCCGAGACAAAGAAGCTCGACGAAGTCCCAGAGAAACAATTTAACTGTCTTGGATCTCACAACGACATTAATCGGAAAAGAATATCTGAGGAGTCGGAAAAACCTAATTTACACTTCCCGCCGTATCAAGCAGGAGACAGTATAGAACACGGCCAATAGGCACAAAGGGATGTTTTCTACTGCCTGCTTCGTCGGTTTTGTGGTCGCAAGCGCGCCTGCTAAGCATGAGGTCCTGTTCGATTCCCAGGTCGGGCAAAGTCCTGGTTCGAGCCATGGTCCGGAGCGAGACGGAATGGGAAGCCGTCACCTCCTTTTGCGAAGCAGTCATGCTAGCAAAGGAGGAGGCGGAACGTGAGAGAGAGCGTTCCTCCTCACGTCCCAGCCGCCGCGCGAGACGCACCGGGCGTCGGGGGCCACGTGGTGGCCCCCGGCCACCGTAGACGCGGGCCTGTGTACGGTCTAAGGGCTAGCTCGCCGTCCCTCCGTCTTAGGACGACAGGCCGTATCGACGGCGCGTTCGTGTTCCACGCGCGAGAAGTCATTTGATGATTTCCCATCCGAAAAAAAAAGGTCGGGCAAAGTGTTATTGGATTATTTCTCAGTGGAAGCCACGGAGTCTGGATTTGTGCCCGTTTGAAGGCAATAGGCTCGCCCACTATTACATGGGACTTAAACATAACTGGAGAAATATGAGTTTACTATAACGGTTATGGACGTTTTCAACTGGGATAGCCCCAGTTGCCTAGCAACAATGTAGCGTAGTATAATATAACGTAACGTTCAAAACTGCGTTCCAAAAACATGCTTTACGTTGTATGTAGGTGGAGAGGTTTTTGCGTAATGATGTTCTTAACGTTATTTTTTTATCCAGGTCGTTGACTTGCAGACCAGAGAACCTTTGGGGCCCAACCAACGAGGAGAGATCTGTTTCAAAGGCCCCAGTGTCATGAAAGGTAGGGTATCATTCAGTCAGCGCAACACGTTTTCTTTTGGCATTCTCCCAAGTCAACCGTCACGTTATCATTCACTCCTGTTTTTAACGGACTTCAAAAAAAGGAGGAGGTTCTCAATTTTGGTTGTTTTTTTTGTTTGTTACCTCATATCTTCGTCATTTGTGAACCGATTTGAAAATTTCTTCTTTTATCTGAAAGGGTATACTTCCCGATTGGTCCCATAGAAATTTCATCAAAATCGGTTCAGTAGTTAGTAGTGTAGTAGTAGTTAGCTTTTTAAATCAAAATATCTGGTAAAAAGATATTGTTATCCAAGTAAAAGAAATTGCGAAATTGATAGGTGACAAGGCTTCGTGTGTGATACGATAACTAAAAAGGGTAAAATAAAAACCTTATTTGCAAAAAAAAATAGGCGACTTCCAAAAAAAAAACACAAAAAGTGGAAAATAACTTTACTTTCGGAAGTCGGTTCCAAAAAAATCAATGAAACAAACAATAGTCACCGACCTCCGAAAGTAAAGTTATTTTAATATTTTTTTTTGTTTTTTGGAAGTCGGTTATTTTTTTGAAAAAAGTTTTTGTCCAGCATTTTTGGCATCGCATTAACAACTACTCAAAAATTGCAGACACATAATTTGATGAATAAAATCTTTACATATGTTGACTCATCATCTCGCTCTAGGCATTTCTCAACTCTATAAGGGTCTGCGTCCAGTCTAACCAGTCTTTTCTCAACTCTACAAGGTTCTGCGTCCAGTCTAACCAAATGCAGCTGAATACCAGTATTTTAAATAGGACGACTGCCTATCTATTCTAATCCCGTATTATTTTTTCAGCCTATTTAAACAACGTGAACCCCGACTGCAAGGACGAGGAAGGGTTCCTGAAGACTGGAGACATCGGATACTATGATGATGACGGATACTTCTACATCGTCAATAGGATTAAGGAGCTCATCAAGTTTAATGATATTTCTGTGAGTCAGTTTATCTTTTGTTATTTATTTTCCACGAGAAAATCTCACACCCGTATCTATAAACAAGCCGAAGTGTTCACTTGAGTAAATGTCATTAGGTATTTAATATACGTTTCTGGTTGTCCGTACAAAAACATACTCACCACGCGGCGCCCCACTGTGCACCCGCGCCTAATGCCTGTGTTGTAATCATACGCGCATGATTGCGGATAGGTACTAAGTGTCGCTCGGTGTCCAACTCGTAACCTTTTTTAAATATTTTAGGGGACAAAATATAACATGATATAAAATTATTGGAATTGATTCAGTTACTTATTCTGAACAAACTATAATATTCTGGTTTAGCATAAATACTAAAAATAATGTTGTATAATGCGGGTAGACGCAAGAAATGTGACTTCATGTAAATTGTGGAGGTTCTTTCAATTTTACTTCATTTCAACTTTAGGTAGCTCCAGCCGAATTCGAAGCTTTGCTCCTCCAGCACCCTTCAGTCCGCGAAGCCGGAGTAGTGGGGAAACCGCACCCGAAGCACGGAGAAGTTCCTGTGGCTTTCATAGTGCTGCAGCCAGGCTGTTCTGCGACTGAGGAGGAACTGGTCGAGCATGTGAATGGCAGAGTAAGTCTGATTCATATTTTTTATATTAAACTAGCGACCCGCGCAACTTCGTCCGCGTAACATTTTTGATTGATGCTCCGCTCCTATTGGTCGCAGCGTGATGTTACATAGCCTTAGCCTAGCTTTGTAACATCACGCTGCGCATTATTGGAGGAAGGCTATAGCCTTCCTCCATAAATGGACTATCCAACACTTAAAGAATTTTTTAATTCAAACCAGTAGTTCCTGAGATTAGCGCGTTCAACCAAACGAACAAACTCTTCAGCTTTATAATATTAAGTATAGATGGGCCTACTCTTTACCTCAATCTTGTCCTGGGGACAGAGATGAGGTCGGCGATGGAACGACCTAACCCAAATTGAAGTCTGTATCGTCTTATGGCATTAAGGAAATGTCGCTAGAAATATTCAGAGTATTAATGGCGTGACACCAAAAATTAGTATCCGACCGAAACTGGTTTTTACGAACGAATTTCGGCAACAGTCTCAGTTTCGGCCGAAACCGAAAGCGAAACTTCCTTACAAGTATCATGTTTTGAGGGAAAAATAAAGAAAACACATAATCTAATATAAATAAAAAATATAATTAAAATATATAATTAATCTAATATAATATACTTATAATTACACTAACAAAATAATATTTACATATAATTATATACCCAACGAAACACCGAATAATTTATAATAATATTGATTTGATTAAAGTGCCATTCAGCCCCTTCCTTTCTCCTAATTTTTGCGTGCCCGACAGGGTCCATATTGATCTTTAATTTGTTTATACCATCTCTGTAACATATGGAATGCAATAAAAAATTGAGTATTGAGTAAAACGTTATTATAATCTATATATCACGTAATAAAAGTTATCGAATTCAACATTAACCACACCAAATCTCACAACGAACAAAACCAACTGCAAACACAAGCCAGTCACGACATGATTATGCAAGTGGACGCGGCAAAATGTCTTCGTCGCTTACTCGCTTGGGTGGAATTTAACGCACCGAACATGACCGATCACAGCGCGAGAACTCCCGAATGCAGTTTCGGTTTCGGTCGTAGTTTCGGCTGGTTTGCCGAAACCGAACTTTCGGTCGGACACTACAAAAACTTTTTTACAAAAAAAAAACCGACTTCCAAAAAAATCACTAAAAAGGGGAAAATAACTTTACTTTCGGAAGTCGGTGACTATTGTTTGTTTCATTGACTTTTTTGCCACCGACTTCCGAAAGTAAAGTTATTTTCCCCTTTTTAGTGATTTTTTTGGAAGTCGGTTTTTTTTTTGCAAAAATGTTTTTATTTTACCCGTTTCAGTTATCGTATCACACACAAATCCTTGTCAAGTATCAATTTCGCCATTTCTTTTACTTGGATGACATTTTTTCCAGCTATTTTGATTTCAAAACCAAACTGCTGAACCGATTTTGATGAAATTTCTATGGGACCAATCGGGAAGTAGATCCATTCAGATAAAAGAAGAATTTTTCAAATCGGTTCATAAATGACGGAGATATGAGGTAACAAACACAAATAAAAAAACAACCGAATTGAGAACCTCCTCCTTTTTTTGAAGTCGGTTAAAAAGTCAATGAAACAAACCATAGTCACCGACTTCTGAAAGTAATGTTATTTTCCACTTTTTTTGTGTTTTTTTTTGGAAGTCGGTTTTTTTTTGCAAAAAAGTTTTTTTATTTTATTGTATTTGGAACAACAAACAATTACATAATAAGGCATAGAGACTAAAAACTAAAAATTACAATTATGTAATTCATCAGTATTATTCACAGCATACAGGCAAAATAATAATAACACGCTTCAAAGGAAACATAAAAATAACAAGGATATAAAGATATAAATGAAAAAAAACACCGATTTTAAACTTTAAAATAATAAGTAAGTGCAATTATACAGTACAATAATCAAAGTGGAAAAAAAAATGTCTAATATGTCCACGTTGTGATGAACGAACACCCCTCAATTGATTTGTTTGTAAGCACCTTAGCAAGAATTAGTACTACCTTGTCTAAAAGCTGTGTTGTATAAGATGAATTTGAATAGTGGTTTCACCTGCATGACTTTGTTTTGATATTTTATAATTATAATACTAAATTCAGTCCTATTGTTTGTTATTACATTATGCTTCGTTATTAGTTTGTGCAAAAATAGTTTATTGCTAACTGCGGAGGCTTGTAAATGGGTTTTCGTTGATTGCCACAATATGTTTTTTTTTTGTATTGTTAGCTGTAAGCCCCCTAAACATAATAAAATAAAATAATACCTTGATTTCCTTGTCAGTCGAATTTCGGAATCTTCCGCGTGTTGCACAGAATAAATTGATGTCAAATTCAAAATTATTTATTTGCATTAAATGTAGTGCAGTGTCACATTTCGCCATAAAAATACCTTGCAAATATTAATAAACACTCACATTAAATTAGGTAGGTAACCAAATAAGTACAATC
Source organism: Standfussiana lucernea (assembly GCA_964057025.1). Lineage (NCBI taxonomy): Eukaryota > Metazoa > Arthropoda > Insecta > Lepidoptera > Noctuidae > Standfussiana > Standfussiana lucernea. The sequence continues at coordinate 10,129,235 of OZ059811.1, forward strand.
ATTAAATTAGGTACCTGGGTAACCAAATAAAAAGACATTACATTAGGTAGGGTAAACAAATAAACACAAAAAAGTGTCAAGAAAGTGTTTATTATAATTGTCCACAAGACGTCGCAACGGTGCTCGAATACCAGCATTTGTTCGAGATGCTCTCTCTAACTACCTCTTCGGGAAATACATGCTTGATGTTAAACATTCTTTTTTTTTTCAGGTAACCTATAGGATGCGTCTGGCAGGAGGCGTTCGTTTCATAGACCGACTGCCCAGAGGAGCTGGTGACAAACTGGATAGGCAAGACTTGGTGCAAAGATGTCTAGATGAAGACGTTAACTGATGGAATATTGTAGGAAGACTGGTTAATTTTAGGTCTAAAAGGTTTTGGGTGCCGCTGACATTAGATAAATACACTGATTACATGACACCTAAAGCGCAATACATACCGAAGCCGACCTGCCGAGCTGTACATGTCGGCAACTTTTTTGGTTAGTTTAATGCTATAATTCTATTGCTCATTTTTTAGGCCGCTGGCTTGTGTCGGCGGGCTGTGTCGGTGGGTCGGCGGCTTTGGTGTGTATTGCGCTTAAAGGACCATGGGCATTTTTCTATGAACTCTCGGTGTAAGACAATCAGAATTGCAATATATATTATAAATATGAATAAAAATTCAAGCAAAAGTTTTTTTTAACACGAGACCCCTACCGCTTATTTTATATGTGAGCAACGGGAAAATAAGAATAAAGAAAAGAAAAAATAAAGAAATTCGTCTTTTTTACAACCCAACCAAATATTTCAAATAAAGCTAATTACATTAGTTATTATTATTACTTGTCTTATTGATTTATACGTCACCATCTAATTTACCAAGTCAGCTACGGACTTTACAAACTCACCGACATTTTAAAGCTGCAACATAAATTATATTCCTTTAAAAAGTATAGTTCAATGGTGTTGATCTCTTAATGCAGGAATGATTTAGTTCTCTTAGTGTTATATAATTGCATAGCATATGTGTGAGTTCTATGTACGAAAAAGCTACCATTTACATCTATTACTGACTTGAATTTGCCCTGCCATGCTCACTCAAAGGTCTCGCTGATGGTGGCGCGTGTGTCGGATCTTTTAGTTCCCTTCTAAATGGTTGAGTTGAATGACTGGTCATCTCGCAGCTGCCATGGATTATTGTACTTTTGAATTGTTAATTTTATTGTTTTACTCTGGACGCTCTTACTCACACGTTTTTTTACATCGTTCTCACATATATGTATAATCTCGACGTGAATGATGTAACCAAGACTTTGTAACAACATTGTGATTTAAAAGAGTGTCCATGGAGTTTCTTGCACATCCTTCTCCATAGAGATCTACGCTTTCGAATGGGAAACTACAGTACTTTCACAAGTTATTATGCCCTGTGACTGAGACTTCAGCTTAGTTTTTGTGTTTTGACATTCAAAGGTAATGGTCTAATTGAAATAAATGCTTTGAGGTTGGACTTTCTATTTCGAGAGTGGGAAAGAGATGGCGCTAGACAGCTGTCCATCTCTCTCTCTCCCTCAAAATAGAAATAAAACATTTCTGCATTAAGAGGTTATGGTAACCCAAGCTTCGCATCAAGCGTCCTTCTTGGTTAGAAAAGGACGCACGCTGATGAAAGACAGAGACAGGTATAGAACCATGGACAATTTGGTAAGTTTTTTTCCATAGACTACCATATAAAGGCGAATTTACAACAGCCGCTTCAAGTTCAACACTGTGTGTTTTAGCACAGCACATAATATGACTGTTTTGCATTAAAACAAAACAGGTATCAACTCGAAAACTACATTAATATAACTTAGCTTATAACATTGTGTGATTAAAGATGCTTTTGTCAATAAATCATAATGATGGTGATGGTGACGACTAGTTCGGCCACACGATGCTCTCAATCCAGGGCACATAGTTGAGGACCCTGGTATAGATGTCAGGTTCTCCCACAGACCCACAGGCTCTGCCGAAGGAAGTCACTCCTACCACGTTGTACATGCATGAGATCTTCTTGCTCTTAATCTGGATGGGACCACCGCTGTCGCCCTGGAAATAGTGAAAAAAAGTGTCAGAGATAATTGAATAATTTTAATTCAAAATATACGACGCTGTTTAAGAGAGTCGATGGTCACCCCAGCACCCAAAATTCGTAAGGTTTAAGTACAAATACTTTGAACATCACATCACGCTTATTTTCCGAAAAAGTGTAGGTGGAGGTGTTCTTATAATATGATTACATTTTGCCCGACATGTTTAAAGGGTACTTGTAATAGGGAGCGAACCTATTTCCGTCAACCAGCCAATAATACAGAACCGCTACTGAAAAAAAAAAACCGACTTCCAAAAAAAAACACTAAAAAAGTGGAAAATAACTTTACTTTCGGAAGTCGGTGACTATTGTTTGTTTCATTGACTTTTTTGCCACCGACTTCTGAAAGTAAAGTTATTTTCCACTTTTTTAGTGTTTTTTTTTTGAAGTCGGTTTTTTTTTTGCAAAAAAGTTTTTATTTTACCCTTTTTAGTTATCGTATCACACACAAATCCTTGTCAAGTATCAATTTCGCAATTTCTTTTACTTGGATGAAATTTTTTCCAGCTATTTTGATTTCAAAACCAAACTGCTGTACCGATTTTGATGAAATTTCTATGGGACCAATCGGAAAGTAGATCCATTCAGAGAAAAGAAGAATTTTTCAAATCGGTTCATAAATGACGGAGATATGAGGTAACAAACACAAAATAAAAAAAATAAAAACATACAACCGAATTGAGAACCTCCTCCTTTTTTTGAAGTCGGTTAAAAATTCTGAGTACGTGGTTGTACGTACCAGGCAGGTATCCTTGAAAGCCTGTCTGTCTCCATAGCAAGTCTGAGACTGTGCATCGAACCCATGCTTCATCTGACGAGCTGGCTGGTACTTCTGCATACATTCCGATGTGGTGAACTTGTATAAGACCACCTGAAATACAATAGGCAAAAAAGCTATTAAAACTGATGGTTGAAATTAATAAACGGGTTAAAGCACGTTAAACCGTTGGTCCCGGCTGTCATTTGTAGATCTTTGACTGTTGTAACAGGTAGTCAGGGGCTCGAAAGTCTGACAACCAGTCTTACCAAGGGGTATCGTATTATCCAGTACTAACTGGGTTGTGGAGGTCAGATAGGCAGTCCCTCCATGTATTCCGCTGATCCGGTTAGACTGGAAGGCAAGGAGGGGAAAAAATAGCTATGTAGAATGTAAAATCAAGAATTGTGAGCCACGGTGGAACTGTCTTTGACCTCCATGACCCACTTACTCGGCAACACAAATGTTCAAATGTTTGTTGCTCGGCAAATGTTATTACACGTTAAATTATTTTTTTAATGATGACATCAAAATGGGGTGACTATTAAAAAGAAAGAAAGAAAGAAAAAGTATTTATTAGTCTCGCACTGGACAAATCAAATTGGTAACTACTAATATATTTGTTTACTGTTTTTGACTATTATTCTATTGACATAATACCTATATTTGATTATTATTTCACTGACATAATCTATTTGATTATTGTTTTATTGACATAATTTATTTGATTCTTATTTTATTGACATACTAAATGGATTTGATTATTATTTTATTTCAGTGACATAATGTATTTGATTATTATTGTATTCGACTTGATATTTTTATTTTATTTTTACCTGCGCAATTGATAACTTAAAAATGAATTGAATTTATCCTAATTATTATGAATTACTTAATTTTACTGTTAATTATTTTGAACGCTACTACTTTACTATATTTTTAACCGACTTCAAAAAAAGGAGGAGGTTCTCAATTCGGTTGTATGTTTTTTTTTTTTTTTTTGTGTTTGTTACCTCATATCTCCGTCATTTATGAACCGATTTAAAAAATTCTTCTATTATCTGAATGGATCTACTTCCCGATTGGTCCCATAAAAATTTCATCAAAATCGGTTCAGCAGTTTGGTTTTGAAATCAAAATAGCTGGAAAAAATGTCATCCAAGTAAAAGAAATTGCGAAATTGATACTTGACAAGGATTTGTGTGTGATACGATAACTAAAAAGGGTAAAATAAAAACTTTTTTGCAAAAAAAAACGACTTCCAAAAAAAACACAAAAAAAAGTGGAAAATAACTTTACTTTCGGAAGTCGGTGGCAAAAAAGTCAATGAAACAAACAATAGTCACCGACTTCCGAAAGTAAAGTTATTTTCCACTTTTTTAGTGTTTTTTTTGGAAGTCGGTTTTTTTTTGCAAAAAAGTTTTTTATTTTATAAAATTGTTGTACCCGATAGGGTCCATGTGAACTATAATAGTATTTAAGATCTTGTAAAACGCATGTGATATGCAATAATAAATTGAATTGAATTGAACTCGATACTCCTTGGTAAGACTATTTGATGAGTATAAATTGGAGAGTTAAGACTACCCACCTTCTGAAGAATATCGGATCCACTAAACTGGGTAAGGCCCCACCCAGTGGCTTGGACCTTCGCCTCATCTTGTGGGTCTCCTGCAGGCAGACACGCTGGTACTAAGAACTCGCCTAGCGGAATCCTGAAACATGTTAAACAGACAATATGATTCAAGTACCCTGATAAAGTGGATGCATAATAGCCTAGCATTATCCGCCTTTAATGAGGTGACTGCTGAGAGGACGTGTAATAGAGAAGTATGGAAGAAGAAGACATGCTGCGCCGACCCCAAATAAATCGGAAAGGGCAGGAGATCAGCCTTTAATGTTCACACTTCGAAGACCTCACTGTGGAAGCGAAGAAGGATGGATTAAATAAATTTGTAGAACCAAATCAGCGATGAATATAAAATGTTGATGGATAGAGAGGGAGAGGAAGGCAATAGAATATAAGGCTGGATTTTGTGAGGGAGGGATGGTAAGGGTGAAAAAAGAAATAAATGAAAGTGTGACGGCTTACAGGGGAGAATGGATGAAAAATACGTGTTGCAACAACCCCACAAGAGGCGATTGTAAGAATCAATATGTAATGTAAAAGGAGTTTTGTTGTTTAATTTAATATAAGTTGTAGAAAGAAGTTTGTTGCAGAAAAATAAATATCGAGTGTTTGACAGACGTCAATTGATATTTTGACAATTGGCCTAAACAGACTTTTGATTACTCTGACATTGACGTCCGGTAGAAAAAGATACGTGTCAACAGATCAATTGTATTTTGTAATTTTGAAAATAAATCTGTATCCACTTATGTAATCCTTGAGAATGTGATTAAATTATGTAACAATTATTATTATATTATTTATTTTTGTGTTGTGTTTATTAAACTTAAAATATCCTACTTTATTTAGTTCCTACCTAATCTAATGTTTGTGTTTAATTGGTTACCTACCTAATTTAATGTTTGTGTTTATTTGTTTACCCACCTTAATATAATGTGTTTTATTTGGTTACCCAGGTACCTAATTTTGTTTGTATTTATTTGGTTACTCAGGTACCTAATTTAATGTCTGTATTTATTTGGTTACCTACTTAATTTAATGTGAGTGTTTATTAATATTTGCATGCTATTTTATGGCAAAATGTGTCACTGCACTACATCTTATATTTACCATCTTTTGTACCACATTTAACGCAAATAAATAATTTTGACTTTGAAAAAAGAAAAAAAGAAAAGAATAAAAAAAAAAAACATTCCTACACGATTGTGTCAAAGATGGTGAATAGAGATGAATGGAAGAGCAACCCCAGAGAGAAGAGAGATAAGCTACAACATTCAGACTCCTTTATCCTCGTTGCTCTAGTGTAGTTGCAAGCGCGACTGTTGAGCACAAAGAGATTTAAAAGAATTATAGAGCGGACATTGAGACTATTTTCGTACAAAAATTTCGAAAAATCCCAAACATTTTCGATTTTGACACATGAATGCTCTCTGACAAGCGGGGGTACCTATGTTATTAGACAGAATGATTTGTTACTAAGTAGTAACAAGTATTGGATCACGATTTTCTTCGCCTTGCCCCGTCTATCGATCGTAAATATTTGAATGTCTTTGGTTGAGCATGAGGTTCTTGGTTTCGATTTCCGGGTCGGGAAAAGTGTTGTTGGGTTTTGCCTTCGGTAATTTCTCAGTAGCAGCCACGGAGTCTGGATTTGTGCCCGGTTGATGGCAATATGCTCACCCCCTATTACATGGGACTTAAACATAACTGGCGAAATGTGGGTGTACTATTAGGTACACCTCTGCCTAACCCTTCGGGGATTACAGGCGTGATGTTATGTATGTTACACTACACATATAAAATATTTACGTTTTTTTTCTTATTATTTTTATTATGTGTGACATTTAATGATTTTTATGAACATTTATTTTGTAAGTATTATTAATTTTATTTGATTAGTGTGAATGTGAGGACAATGTGGGTAATTTTTATGTTTTTTGTTTGTTTTTACTATTGTCTGGCAGTTTGAGTACTATATTAAGCGACCTGCACAAATGTCCTTTCTTTGGTATTGTTCGTCGTTTCGTTGAGCTCCTTGAGTTATGAGTCGAGCTACACGATAACTGACAAATGCTTGCACTGGCTGGACAGGTACACTCAAATCAATGTAGTTCTTTCTTCAAAAGACCATCTCAGACACTCATCTGTGTCTCATAGTCCTCATGTGAGTTTATCAAGATTATGTCTGGACCTTAAAAGAGACTATGACCTCTGAGTTTGTTTCGGCTGTTTCTTCTCAGAGTAGTCAGATACGAAACACCGGCCTCATCTAGTTTTAACACAGATATAGATAGACCTAGATAACGCAAGTATCACGATCTATATGAAAACCAAGCGTGCCATTTTTTGACTACCTATTATGACATCACGAGCACTATTTAGTGATGGGAAAACGTTTACTTTATTATTTGTACAGTTTTTACAATTTATAACAGCACAATTAACCATTTTAATATTTTTAACTGACGTCCGACTGGCGCTATACACCGATGCAGATGAGCGCGAAAGTGGCCACTTACGATTTTTGTACGTAAGCTAGGCACGCGAAGTAGTTGCTCTTGCGTTATCTAGGTCTATCTATATCTGTGAGTTTTAAAAAAGAAGACGTGTAAAAGTGTTTGTAAAAACCTATTTGCAAAATAAACATCATTTATCATTTACATCTTCACAAGGAGATCTATAAAATGTATGTTTGTTTGGACCTACGTTTTCTCAGTTTCAATTAGAGCGATGTCGTTGTATTTGGCAGGAGGCTTGTACTCCGGATGTTTGATGATGTTCTTCACCTTGTAGATCTTGGACCTGTCCGCTGAATCACTTCGCCTTAGTGCTCCGACTAGGACGTAAGTTATTGGACCGCTGGAAATGGAGAAAATTTTCTTATAAGTAGGGATCGGATATTCGGATGCACATTTACCTAAAGTACATTTTTTCCCGGCAAAAGGTAGAAAACTATGGAAGCGGCTTTTTTAAATGCTATTTTTTCCAGGGATTTGATAATTCTTCAGTGTGTATAAAATGTAGTACTCAAAAGCATAATGAATATCTATTTAAAGCCAGCAAAGATTTTTTTTTAAAAATAACAAGTAAAAAAAATACTACAACTATTCGAATTCAAATTTTGCTGCTGAAATATCGAATAGGGCAAAATGGTAAATATGACTGAGCATAATTCAAACAATTCAATCAAAAAATCAATTCAATCAATTCAATTTGGATTTAAACAATGAAATTAAAAAATAACTATTTAAAAACACCGACTACTTTTCCCGAAGCGCGCTCCTTTCTAGTCAACACTCAACTTTAGGTTAATAATTATGCATCCGAATATCCGATTCCTACTTATAAGGCAATAATTATATATATATTTATTTTTTTCCTTAACAAAAAGCGCCTTCATCCTCTCTCCTATTAAAAATTAAAAATTAACTTTGCTGTGCCCGACAGGCATGATGTTATCTATACATATATACTTATTTAATATTATAAATGTGAAAGTGTGGATGGATGGATGGATGTTAGTTACTCAATCACGCCAGAACAGCTGAACGGATCTGCATGAAATTTGGCACAGAGATAGATTCTAGTCTGGATTAGCACATAGGCTTTTCATCCCTTTATCGAATCCATGCGGGCGAAGCCGCTTGCATAAGCTGGTATTATATAAATTTAAAGAAAAAACCCGTATGACATTCTAAATGAGCCTTTTTAACACCCCATGCAAAAACGACGGGGTGTTGTAAGTTTGACGTGTCTGTATGTGTGTCTGTCTGTGGCATCGTAGCTCCCGAACGCATGAACCGATTTTGATTTTGTATTTTTTTTTGTTTGAATGGCGAATTAGTCGGGAGTGTTTTAAGCCATGTTTGATGGAAATCGGTCCAAGATGGCCGCCACCAAGGGCGTTTTGTCGGGGTTTTTTTATAGTATAAACTTATGCCCATATTATACTACTGACGAACTACTAATACTAGTCAAAACCACCAGGTGTTATACTCACAGGTCTCTGCTAGAGATGCAGTGTCCTGCCGTGAGCACGTATCGGTCGCTGATCAGGGCTCCGCCACATAGGAACTGTACATCCTCGATGTTGGCTCCATACCCCACCATTACCTGGACATGAGACAATCGTAATATTAGTTGAGACTAGCTGTTACCCGCACGCAACCTTCGTCCGCGTGAAATTAGGATTATAAAAATATAACTACCCTATCTGAATCAGATTGTGTTACCAATTTCAAGGGCTTTTTTGGCATCCAACCCTAATTTTTTTTCTAACCACTAAAAGTCCCATCAAAATCGGTCCAGCCGTTTCGGAGATTTGCCGAAACAAACAGACAGACAAAAATGTAAAAAAAAAATGTTATAAATACCGCATATCATTTCAAAGGCATTCATAATATATCATATGGATTCAGTACAACGATGTGATTTTGAAATTACAAACAGACACTTTAGTTTTATTTATTTGTATCGATCTGGCGGCTTACTCTGGTCACACGGCATAGGGTTTTGCGTGACGTCATGTGTCATGCGTAGTTCGTTTGTGGCGTAGATACGTCTATCGGTAACAGTGGCCAAAAAGCAGTGCTAGCCTAGTGATGTGACCGTCGGACTGCCAAGTCATAGGTCTCGTATTCGTAGCCATGACAAGCACCTCTGATTTTTCGGATTCATGTGCATTTTGTATAATTATCACTTGCTTCGGATGGAAAACATCGTGAGGAAACCAGCATGCCTGAGAGATATTTCTCAACGGCATGTAGAGCCAAGTCGGAGGTCCATGGGCGACATAAAAACGCTGACACCAGGCTATTCAACATACCATCTACTGACGGTACTTTTTAGCTGAACTGACTTTTAATTGAGTTTATCAAGATAAAACTAAATCGGGGTCCTCCGGGACGGGGGCCTCGGGGATCGGGGTACTCAGGGAACAACCCCTAACCACACGACCAAGAAGAAAGAAGAAGTAGCCATTTACTGAACTGCAGGCCACACGCTGCTATGAAAGAAAGTCCTTCAATCTCTCACCACATGAGAGAACTCATACCGCCCAGCCTCAGTTGCATCAATGAAGAGCCCGTCAGCGTGCTGGTGGCAATTGTTGCTCCTGCCAAGCACGCCTGTTAGTGGGAGACCCTTCTCGCAAGGGTACACGTATTTCTCTTGGTACTCGATGCATTCTGGAATGATGGAACATTTTATGTAATGTATTTTGAGAAAAGAACGAAAGATGTCATCATCTGCCTGCATTTTCAAAAGCATGTTGGGGTCGGCTTCCAGTCTATCTGTATGCAGCTGAATACCAGTATTTTACATGGAGCGACCGCCTATCTGACCTCCACAACCCAGTAAGAACTGCTAGCCTTTCGTGCCACTGACAATCTGTAACGACTGTCACAGATCTGCAAATGATCGCCGGGACCAACGGCTAAACGTGCTTTCCGAGGCAGGGAGGAAACTCGGTATGTAATGGGTGGTCACCCATCCACAGACCACCCATGGATGCGTACTTTTTTAAATCTCCGTCACTACATCTTGTTTTTAAACTCTTTGACAGTCGTCACAGGTAGTCAGTGACTCGAAAGTCTGACAATGAGTCTTACCAAGGGGTATCGTATTACCCAGTAAATACTAACTGAGTTGTGTAGGTCAGATATGCAGTCTCTCCATGTAAAATACTGGTATTCATCCAACTGGTAACATCCAGTTAGAATGGAAGCCGACCCTGACATAGTTGGGAAAAGGCTAGGCAGATGATGTTGACATCTTGTTTTTAAACATGGCTTTTATACTTACTGTCCAAAGCCTTCTGTCCGGTCTTCTTGAGGGTCAATGATTCGGATATAGGCTTGCATTCGCCATCGGTTGGACCCACATTTCCAGAATCGTTCATAAGTGGTATGTGTTCTGTGGTACTAGTCGTCGATGTTCTAGAAGAACAAGAATTATTTTGTTACAACCAAAGAGATTTAAAGATCCTTTATTGGGGCATCATGGGACAGCATGAAGACCTGGGTTCAATTCACAGGTCAGGTGTAGTGTTAACTGGCTTTTCTATCAGAATAGTCTCCGGTAGCTATATAGGCTCGACCCTTATGACATGGGACATAATCATTACTTAACTGCCTCATTGGTCGAGTTGTCGTAAGTAAAACTGCTAAGCATGAGGTAACCAGTTCGATTCCCAGGTCGGGCAAAGTGTTATTGGGTTTTTCCATTAGAAATCTCTCAGTTGCAGCCACGGAGACTGGATTTGTGCGCGGTTGATGACAATGTGCTCGCCCCCTATTACATGGGACTTAAACATAACTGGCGAAATGTGGGTGTACTACTAGCTACCTCTGCCTAACCCTTCGGGGATTACAGGCATGATGTTATGTTATGTTATGTTACGTTCCTGGCACGGTCATGATACCTTTCTTCTTGTTTGTATGAAAGTGTGAACATAGATACTCAATACTCAATTTTTTATTGCATTCCATATGTTACAGAGATGGTATAAACAAATTAAAGATCAACATGGACCCTATCGGGCACGCAAAAATTAGGAGAGAGGAAGAGGGCTCAATAGCAATTTAATCAAATCAATATTATTATAAATTATTAGGTGTTTCGTTGGGTATAATATAATTATATGTATATATTATTATGTTAGTGTAATCATAAGTTTATTATATTAGATTAATTATATATTTTAATTATATTTTTATTTATATTACATTATGTAGATGTATTATTTATGTATTCATATTTAGATGGTTATATAAAGAAAAAGTTTCCTCAGCAAAGGTTAGGCAGATGGTAATGAGTGGATTTACCTTTTCGTGGTAGTAACCCCAAGATTTGCAGCAGTATTCCCTTCGAAACAGCATACTATGGGATCCGTACCGTTGAACGAGCATATCTGGTGAATTTGAGAAAAAAGAACATTTTATAAAATTCGGGTACATTACTAGGTACAACCCCCCCCCCCCACTGACTACCCCCCCTTTTTTCTATTTCATGTTTGTACAGTCCATCCAAAGGTTGTCTGGAAGATATCGCTATCAGCGATAAGACCGCCATTGTAACCATAAAATTAACAATATTGTAAAACCGTTGGTTCAATTTTGGTGTACAATAAAGTATAATCTATTTTATTCTTCACCCTTGCCTTACCCATTCGGTATAACAGTCGTGATGTTACGTTTTTAGATTTGGCGAGTAGTAGCGGAAATGCCAGTTCTGGAAACCAGTATTATAGATATAGACAAAAACTTTTTTGCAAAAAAAAAACACTAAAAAAGTGGAAAATAACTTTACTTTCGGAAGTCGGTGACTATTGTTTGTTTCATTGACTTTTTTGCCACCGACTTCCGAAAGTAAAGTTATTTTCCACTTTTTTAGTGTTTTTTTTTTTGGAAGTCGGTTTTTTTTTTTGCAAAAAAGTTTTTATTTTACCCTTTTTAGTTATCGTATCACACACAAATCCTTGTCAAGTATCAATTTCGCAATTTCTTTTACTTGGATGACATTTTCTGCAGCTATTTTGATTTCAAAACCAAACTGCTGAGATACATTCAGATAAAAGAAGAATTTTTCAAATCGGTTCATAAAAGACGGAGATATGAGGTAACAAAAAAAAAAAAAAACATACAACCGAATTGAGAAACTCCTCCTTTTTTTGAAGTCGGTTAAAAATGAACACAAATATTATATGTGTGGTCATTTTATTAAATATCTTCGTAAGTGAATTCTCTAGAGCTCGAAGATTAAAGTTAGAAACATCACACGTACTTAGCTTCGCTGTGTGTATGGAACCAGTTATTGACACTGTCAACATTCCTGTTTACAAAACCAGTATTCTATATTTTTCCGTGTAGGTATGACTAGATGAACGAACGGAAACGAAACAAAAATAGAATGTAAGGATCGTAGCAGGTGGGGTTCTGTGGTTTCTGCTTAGCCCCATGGGATAAGAGGAGTTTTATAGGAGGAGAGTTTATACAGGGTGGACATCATTCTGAACGCCCCACCCCCCCCGAATTTTTTCCGTTTAAGCGGGCACGACCTTCATGCCTGGTGGCTTTATTTATGCTTAAGTATATATACCTACATATATATGTTAATATTTTATTTTATTATTGGTGTGTGTTAGCTGACATGTCACAATTATTATTTAATGCAATTAATTCTTTGTTTATATATTTGACACGTTATTGTATAGAATCTGGTTCTTCTAACCTAACAGACAGATGTGTTGCTGGGGAGTTTGTTCCGCCACTTCTTCTTCCCAGCTAAAACACTAGGAAGTGGCGAAGGGCGAGCGTTTTGGGGGACTGTCTCTTGTAAACTCGACGTCCGAAAAGTGCTGATTATCAGCCTAATTTGGATAAATGACTTTTGATTTTGATTTTTCGTCGGTTATTAAAAAAAAAGTTCAGAATGATGAACTTTTGTTTTAATGACCACAACAAAAATAATATCTGAATACATGGAAACCGTTTTAGGGTCGGTGTCTCTTCCACCTTTTAAATGACAAATACATAGTCATCATTGTTAATCTTCTGCCGTTATACCATTGGGATCGACGCAGCATGTCTTCCTCTACCATACTTCTCTATTACTCGTCATCTCAGCAGTCACCTCCTTTCTAGCCATATCACCCTTCACACAGTCCATCCATCGTTTCTTTTGGTCTTCCTCTACTCTTATAGCCTTTCACATTCATACTCAAAATTTTCCATAAGACGTTGAGGTATGTATGTAGGTATGTATGTGTTTATTTATAATTACCTGTGGGTTTATCCTACGTCTGAGATCATCAATGGCCGTCTGACATCTTTTTAAGTTTCTACAAACGCCGTACGAGTCTCCTTTTATGCACCTTTCCTCTGGCAAAGAAAAAAATACAGTGTTATCATTACGCCTATTGGCATTATTTGAATGGGTTAGCAGAAGTGTTTAGTACACCCATACTTCATCAGTTATATTTTGGTAAGTCCCAACCTTTGACCTCTAAAAATAATTAAAGCCTTTATATATCCGGTAACATCACGTTGTATTGGGATCGACCTATCGTCACTGACTCCTGTCAGTGACGATAGGTTGCTGCCAATAAGCCTGACATTGTGGTAATTGATCGATTGGAGCGTCGCGCAATGATTGTTGATATAACGGTCCCGCATGACGAGAATCTCGTGAAAGCAGACAAAGATAGCAATTTAAATATCTAGATACTGGTCTAAAAATAACTAAAATCCTGTTAATTTTATCATGTTTCAACATCGATAGCCATTGTGTCCCTGGAGTTTTACTGGCTAATTTATTTGATTGGTTCGTTTTTATAAGTTTCCTCAATCAATTATAACAACAAAACAATATTTGACAGCACATTTAGAAACTGGTTGCAAAACTTGTTTAATTTTTTTAAAGACTTTTTGATCTCAAAACTAATAAAAAATGCGACGTCATTTTGTTCATTGACATGTTTGCCTTCGACTTCTGAAAGTAAAGTTATTCAAACGAAGCCAAATTTTTATTCCCAAATTTATTGGGGTTGGCTTCCCGTCTTACCGGATGCAGCTGAATACCAGAATTTTAAATGGAGCGACTGCCTATCTGACCTCAATAACCCAGTTAGTACTGGGTAATACACCTTGGTAAGACTGGTTTCAGACTGTCAGGCCTCTGACTACCTGTAACGAGGGTCAAAGATCTTCAAATGACAGCCGGGACCAACGGCTTAACATGTTTTCCGAGGTGCAGAGGAAACAGTGACTCCTAATAACGAATGCAAATCAAAACCAAATTATTCACAAAGCGTAAATAATTAAAAAAAAAAAAACAGGTCACAGTCAATGCCCTCACACAAACAAAGTTGACATACCTTCAAACTGTGCTTCGCTGACGAAAACGTAGACAAACAAGATGATAACTTTTGAATACATGTTGCCTAAGCTTCAAAACACATTTGCACTTGAGTTTTTTTAACGGACTTCAAAAAAAAAATGAGGAGGTTCTCAATTCGGTTGTTTTTTTTTTGTTTAAAATAAAGATGAGATAAATAAGGTAAAATACTGGTTATTTAATGTAAAATTATTGAAATACGTCCGTCTGACGCCAAGGATAGACTGTGACTAGAGGAAAAATCTAAGCAATTTAGGTATTTATTATACAGTGACCTCCAAAAGTTAGAAGAAATTAATCACTTCTATGAAATGTCTGAACAGTACATAACATAACAACAGCGCCCGAAGGGTTGGGCAGAGGTGTAAGTACATCCACATTTCGCCAGTTATAAGTCCCGTGTAAATAGGGGGCGAGCCTATTGCCATCAACCGCACTGCGTGGCTGCTACTGATAGATAGATTTCTGATAGAAAAACCAAATAACTCTTTGCCCGACCCGGGTATCGATCCCAGGATTTCATGCTCAGCAGTCGCACTTGAGAGCACTCTCTAACTTTATTTCATCCCATTTAACGACTATATGTACTAACCCCCGTATATAATCATCTATGTATAAACAAGTCAAAGTGTTTACCTGAGTAAATGTAATTTTTAAAGATAGGTACGATTTTTATTATGTAGTTCAGTATTTGGTTGAATTTGGAAATGTAAAAAGTTAGAATTCTTGGCTTTGCTTTCTTTGACGGTTCTTGCTTCTTTTTTTTAAATTCTTGTCTATTGCATAAAAAAATGCAGTTAGTAATTACTTTAACTTGACTATAGATACGGGTGTAAGAGGGTTGTATTCATGATTTTAATGATTATTATAACGCGGTAAAGCCATATTTGTTATCGTCGCGAATCATATTTTAATCAACAAACAACACGACACGGACCTGCAAATTCTAAAAAACGTAAGAAAATTTGAATTTCGCAGGCTACCCTGGCCAGGCGCTTTCACTTTAAGGACGCACGTGAGGTTCCTCATAAAGGCGCGCAGGAACCACTTCGTGCCTTTATGGAGAACGTGCGTGATAGGCCGCACTTGGTGATGGGGCCCGCTGGGAATGGCGGACTGATACCAGTGGGTGGTACGCGCGAATGT
Organism: Standfussiana lucernea; assembly: GCA_964057025.1. Taxonomy (NCBI): domain Eukaryota; kingdom Metazoa; phylum Arthropoda; class Insecta; order Lepidoptera; family Noctuidae; genus Standfussiana; species Standfussiana lucernea. Next base: position 10,144,778 of record OZ059811.1, read on the forward strand.
ACTTGTTTCTCCCGGGCCCCTGGGACATGGTAGTATTAGGAACAGCGGGTTTTTAGTCGGTTAGAGTCCTAAATAACTGATGAGTGGGAATATCTTCATGGATACCCTCCATCTGGGGCTAGCGGAGGGTATCCATGAAGATATGCCCCACTCAAAAAAAAACCGACTTCCAAAAAACTGTTGACTATTGTTTGTTTCATTGACTTTTTTTGCCACCGACTTAAGAAAGTAAAGTTATTTTCCATTTTTTTTTTGGAAGTCTGTTATGTTTTTGCAAAAAAAATTTTATTTTATCTTTTCTAATTATCGTATCACACACAAAGCCATGTCAAGTATTAATTTCGCAATTTATTTTACTTGGGTAATATATTTTTACCAGATATTCTGATTTAAAAACCAAACTACTGAATCGATTTAGATAAAATTTCTATGGGACCAATCGGAAAGTAAATCCTTTCAGATAAAAGAAAAAATTTTCAAATCGATTCATAAATGACGAAATTATGAGGTAACAAACACACGGAAAAAATTCCGAATAATTGAGAACCTCCTTTTTTGAAGTCTGTTAAAAAAAGGTTATGATTTGGACCGATGATGTATGTTTATCTGGTCCCTCATAACTTCTACTTTCTTTTTAGAATCGACTTCATCTCTGTTCTCAAGACAAGATTGAGGTCAAAAGTAACCTCATCAAATATAAGAAGAAAAACAAATGAATAAGGAATATTGTAAAAGAGTTGTGTTACGACATTTTGGTGTACAATAAGTATATTCTATCATAACGTCACGGCTCTTGCTCCGAAGACTTAGGCAGAGTTGTACCTAATGGTCCATCCACATATTTCATAAAGCAGTGATAGCATAATGTTGTGACCGTTGGACTGCCAAATCATAGGTCTCGAGTTCGAACCCAAGACACGCACCTCTGATTTTTCGGAATCATGTGCGTATTGTATATATAATATCACTTGCTTCGGTGAAGGAAAACATCGTGAGGAAACCAGCATGCCTGAGAGATATTTCTCGACGGCATGTAAAGCCAAGTCAGAGGCCCATGAGCGGCATAAAAACTGTTACACCAGGTTAGGCGTTAACCACACGATTAACAAAGAAAGACATATTGCCAGTTTTGTTTTAGTCCCATGCAATAGGGGGTGAGCATATTGCCATCAACAGGACCCAAATCAAGATTCCAGGCTGCAACTAAGAAATTCCTGATGGAAAACCCAATAACACTTGGCCTAATCAGCTAATAGAACCCAGGATCCCTCGCTCAGAATTAACGCGTGAAATAAAACACTGTTTAATGCTTGCATGATTTTTATTGGAATTAATACTAACTTAAGAGCGTGTACGCCGTACGGCATTTTATAAAAATTTCCAAGTCCTTATTTTTCGATATGCCAAAACCGATTTAAATGAAACTTCATACCCATAAGCAAGATCTATATAGGTCTAAAAAGTTTGTAGAAAACATTTTCGCAAAATTGTGTTACAGTTAAATTAGACCGATATTACTTAACAAACTACTATAATAATAATAATTTAGGTATTTTCTGGGGTTTAATGTTTTACACTAACTTTTTAGACCTATGTATCTTGCTTACGTGTGTGAAGTTTCATTAAAATCGGTTCAGTCGTTTCGAAAAATAAGGACTTGAAAATTTGTATGAAATGCCGTGCGGCGTACACGCTCTTAAAGCATGTGCCGAAATGCATTTTGACACAATTTTTTTGTTAGTACAATAAGCATTTCCATATCAGTTAGGCCACACTGTATCCTCGATCCATGGCAGATACTGAGCCACTCTGGTGTAGATGGCTGGTTTGTGTCCACATTTTGGCTTCCCTATGGAAATCACACCGACGATCGTGTACATGCAGTGTATCTTCTGATATTTTATCTGGATGGGGCCACCGCTATCACCCTGAAAAGATAGGTTTTTTTTTATTCATCATCATTCTTCATCACTCTCCTGCCCTTATCCCAATTTATTTGGGGTCGGCGCAGCATGTCTTCTTCTTCCACACTTCTCTATTACTCGTCATCTCATCAGGCAGCTCCTTTCTTGCTATATCATTTTTTACACAGGATATTCTGAACATTTAATACCCCATTATTACTTGAAATAGTTGGCAGATAAAATACTGGTATTCAGCTGCACTCGGTTAGACTGGAAGCCGACCCCAACATAGGAAAAAGCTAGGCAGATGATGATGTAATCCACTAACTATTCCACATTGGCCTGAAGGGTGGATGTAGGGGGGGGGGGGTGTTACAGAATTAAGAGCATGCTAACGACAAACACTTGTATCTATGAAGAAGATCTGTAGTCAAGTTAAAGTAATTACTTGAGCTTGAGGAATTACTTCTGCAATTTTTTTTTATGCAATAGACTAGAGTTTAAACGAAGTAAGAACCGTCAAAGAAAGCAAAGCTAAGAATTCTAACTGTTTACAGTTCTAACTTTAAGGAATTACTAAACCACATAATAAAAATCGTATCTTAAAAAAATAAATTTACTCAAGTAAACACTTTGACTTGTTTATAGATACGAGTGAAAGTGATTACTTGAGTAAAATTAATTACTTAAGATTTACGATTTTTATTCTAACTTCAAGCAATAACTAAACTAAGTTATTGCTTGAAGTTAGAACTATCAAAAGGTTGACTTAGCTTTGCGCTCTTCGTTTAAATTCTTGTCTATTGCATAAAAATGTTTGCATAAGTAATTATTTAAACTCAAGTCATTTCTTTAACTTTACTATGGATACGAGTGTTAAAAATACTCATCGTTATAATTATTGAGGTCGGCTTCCAATCTAACCGGAAGAAGCTGAATACCAGTACTTTAAACTGAGCGACTGCCTATCTGACCTTCACAACCCAGTTAGTACTGGGTAATACGGTACCCCTTGGTAAGACTGGTTATCAGACTTTCGGGCCACTGACTACTTGTAACGACTGTTAAAGATCTACAAATGACAGCCGGGACTACGGCTTAATGTGCTTTCCGAGGCACAGAGGAAACTCTTTGGATTTTGGCAAGTGCGGCTTAATCTTGATGGTCGACCCATGGGGTTTTTATTACTTAGAACGGGCTTTTATTGTTGGGCCAAAAAAATCTTTGATTATGAAAGTTGATGGCAAAAAACTTTTTTTGCAAAAAAATAACCGACTTCCAAAAACAAAACCACTAAAAACCGTTTTTTGTGTTTTTTTTTTGGAAGTCGGCTATTTTTTGCAAAAAGTTTTTATTGTACCCTTTTTAGCTATCGTATCACACACAAACCCTTGTCAATTAGTATCAATTTCGCAATTTCTTTTACTTCGATGACATATTTTTTCCAGCTATTTTGATTTAAAAACCAAACTAAAGAACCGATTTTGATGAAATTTCTATAGGTCCAATCAGGAAGTATATTCTTTCAGATCAAAGAAGACTTTTTTCATATCGGTGACTAAATGAGGAACAACTGAATTGAGAACCTCCTCCTTTTTTTGCACTCGGTCAATAAGAGGAGAGGAAGACCAAAGAAACGATGCGAGGAAGTATGTGAAAGAAGAGAAGAGTTTGCCTTACCTGACAGGTATCCTTATTTTCCAGATTGTATCGATTCTGGTACAATTGAGGATCATCTCTGTCTCCAAAGCAAGACTGAGTCAGGTCGTCGTAACCCCTCCTCATATGTCGATTAGCCTTGTATGTTTTAGAACATTCCTTGGTCGAGAATTTTGATAAGATGACCTGCGGAAAAAAACACATTCAAAAAATTTAACCTAACAGTAAAATTTATTAAGTCATTTGTATTATTATCAGCAGTTTTATATTCAGCACTTTCAAAATAAAAGAAAAAGGTTGTTTAAAAAAAAATGTTATATGAAACTTAAAAAAAGAAGAAATTTGGCTTTATTTGATAGATAAACCTCCACGAGACTTCTGTAGTATTCCATGCATCCGTCTGCGGGGACTATTCCGAGAGCGGGAAAGTGACAGCGCTAGACAGCTATCTAGCGCCATCTCTTACCCACTCTCGGAATAGTACTAAAACATTTCCGCACTAACAGATCATGATAACACACCAGCTCAATGTTTTGAGCGCTACCGTAAGCCGTGATTTGTCACACCATAAAAAAATCGTTTCCCGGCAATAATTATTTGCGCAATGTTAATTGGTTTTACGTACAGAATTCTTGGTTGATGACTCTATGATGAGTTTGTTTCTAGAGGAAAGCACTACGCAGGTTTGGGTACAGAACGGACCCTTCATGAAGCCGCCAACCAAGCATGCTGTACATCAAACTAAGTCACGCTACGCAAAAATTATTTCTGGGAAACGGACTTTTTTTGGGGTGAAACATCACGTTTTACGGTATGGCTCAATGTAACGCACTCAAGACACTATTCTGATGGATGTATTGAACAGTGCAGGGGTCGTGGAGGTATTTTAAAGCAAAGTTAGAACATTAAAAACTTGTATTTAATAAATTAAAAAATTAGCAGTTGGAACTTTGACCTCCAATATCTCCGTTACTAGGTGGTGCCCAGGTATGGTTGTCATCGGCCTAGCCTTTTCCCAACTATGTTGGGGTCGGCTTCCAGTCTAATCGGATGCAGCTGAATACCAGTATTTTACATGGAGCGACTGCCTATCTGACCTCCACAACCCAGTTCGTACTCGGTAATACGATACCCCTTCATAAGATTTGTTGTCAGACTTTCGTGCCACTGACTACCTGTAACGACTGTCAAAGATCTACAAATGACAGCCGGGACCAACGGCTTAACGTGCTTTCCGAGGCACGGAGGAAACTCATTATGTAATGGGTGGTCACCCATCCACGGACCAACCCAGGCAAGCGCGGCTTAACCTGACCTGGCTGTTTTTATTTAGCTACGAGCTTCCCGGGTATGCTCCACAACAAAAAAGATATCGCAATGACTGGGAGAACGAGTGCATTTCGGCTTCATTAAGGGTCTATTTACCCCCTATATTTGATAGGTACCTTTTGCAGGATTTCACTCGAGTGACTCCCGTCGCCCTGAATGTTCCCCCACCCGGTGGCTAAGACCTGGGAGTCGTCCACGAAGTCTCCGGTATGCAGACACGCTGGTACAGTGAACTGGTTGAGCTCCATCCTGAAGAAAATATTACTTAGTATCGTGCCTGTATACTCCAAATGTATGGGTTCACCTTTAGCGAACGGTGGTCGCGATGCCCAATTGCAATGACCAGCCCTGACGATGCGATGCGGCTGTTCCTACATTTTGACCTTCTCTATAGGATCGCCTTTTAGGAAGTCGCCTTTGGGTCTAAATTTTATGTTTATTTCCTTATGATAATTGTTTTACACAAAAACGAGAATTATTTGAGTACTTATCACAAAACCACCTGTCTAGCCTTTTCCCAACTACGTTGGGGCCGGCTTCCAGTCTAACCAGATACAGTTGAAGTTCACTAAATTTCATTCATTTATTCAGCTGAGCTGAAACCAGTATTTTACACGAGCGACTGCCTATCTGACCTCCACAACCCAGTTAGTACTGGGTAATACGATACCCCTTCGAAAGACTGGTTGTCAGACTTTCGGGCCACTGACTACCTGTAACGACTGTCAAAAATCTCCAAATGACAGCCGGGACCAACGGCTTAACGTGCTTTCCGAGGCATGGAGGTAACTCAGTATGAAACGGATGGTCATATCCATGGACCGAAAGCTAGACAAACAAGGCTAAATCTTGAAGATGGACCCGAATCATTTGAGATTTACTCCTGTTCATAATTTAAAGGTTTCTGAACTGTTTTCTACTTGCCCTTGCTTACCGTATAGTTAGCTTTTAGGTACTCTTCTGGTTGATGTGTGTGTACGCGCGTGTGTGTGTGTGTGTATGTGTGTACACGGTAAAAGATTTCACTCACTCTCTTTCAGTCTCAATCAATGCGATGTCATTGTAAATAGAAGGAGACTTGTACTCCGGATGTTTGAGGATGCTCTTCACCTTGTAGATCTTGGACGGGTCCTTTGTGTCGCTTCGCCTTAACGCACCGATGGCGACGTGCGTCACAGGATCACTGAAAATTAAAACATACATACATAAACTCACGCTTTTTTCCCATGGGGACAGACAGAAACCACAGAACGCCACCTGCCACGATCCTTGCATACTCCTTTTGCCTCGTCCACGTTCATACATCTGCTCATACACGCACGCCGGTTGCGAGTACTACGCACCTGGCCTTTCTGAAGAACCTCACCAATAAGGTCAGTGTATGTCCTTCCAGGGCGTCCCCTCCCGGCGTTGCCACTCACATCTGCCTTGTAAACACCTTTTTTTAATCGCCATTCACTCATCTTCTCTACATGACCAAACCGTCTAAGCATACTCTTTAACATTTTTATCACTACACTATTTGGAAAAAGTTTCAAAAGTTGTTTTTAAATGTAAATATTAACATTATTCCCCTGCATAAGCATATTCAGTCAGTAAAGCCAACGCCATTGTTAAGACAGGCCCGCTCTACGAGAAAGAATGAGCTATAGCAAATATATATGTCTTCGAAGTTTTCGTGTGGTATGGTTTTGGTCCTGCGCCTGATCTCGCTCCGGCCGAGTTGGATTGTCGTCCCATCGGACTGTGAGAGTAAAGGAGCAGAGAGTGCACCTGTGCATGCGCATACACTGCGCTTGTCTCCCGCGATATGCGCAGTAAGAATCTCCACTGAGATTGGCCGTCAAAAACGGTCAGGAAGTGTATCATCATCAGCCGTAACGATATAAATACAAGGTGTAGTTTTGCATCCTCGTCAAAATTCAGGAGGTTGTGATAGAAGACTTAAATAATCAATATAAATTACGATACCTGGTCAATAATAATAAACGTTGCTTTTTTTAATTGTTTTAATTTCACACTATTTCAGAATGAAGCCCTTCTCAAAAGAGGAGAATCACCCATTTGTCAATTAAACGTCTGCGTTTGTTTGTGTGTGTGAAAGCGCGGATATAGGGCTAGTATTAGACGGGCCGCGTTTTAATACGGGCGGTGTACACTTACCGATTTCCGATATCAAGAAAAAAAAGAAAAAAAATACCTACCCATTTTATTATTGATTCGGGTCGAGAATCATTAGCATAGTTACCTCCTTGAATTTGACGAGGATGCAAAACTGCACCTTGTATATACTCCTATTCCTCTCATACCATTGCTCACACAATCCATTCATCTTTTCTTTGGTCTTCCTCTCTTTCTCCATTCATCAACATGAAATGCATCGCTCTTTTAGTCACTAAGGAACATGACTCTAGAGTACTCACTTTTGTTTCCTATAAGTACAATGCCCCGCAGTTAGAATGAAACGCTCGCTGACGATTGAACCACCACATTCCCATTCGATTGTATTCAAGTCTCCATAGCCTATCAGTACCTGAAAAATATAATTAATTAGTTGAAATTTAAGCAGTATTTTCTGCTTCATAAGAGCTCGAGGCTAAATAAGAACAGACGGTCGGGTCGTTCTTAAAGTTAAGCCTTGCCTAGGTTGTTCCGTGGATGGGTGACCACCCGTTATATACCGAGTTTCCTCTGTGCCCCAGACAGCACGATAAGCTGTTGGTCTTCGATGTCATTTGTAGATCTTTGTCAGTGACCTGAAAGCTTGACAACCAGTCTTACCGAGGGGTATCGTATTACCCAGTACTAACTGGGTTGTGAAGGCAGACGCTCCTTGTTGTGGTATCTCACACTAATCCTTGTGAAGTACCAAGTATACATTGTAACTAGAATATATTAGCATTTCATCCACATAGACGAAGAACGAAACAATGCATATTAAAGAGGATAAGCAAAGTTAATACAAATTTATGTGGTGTCGCTGGTGAAAAACATAACCATCTTATTTTTTAGAAGCTGGTAAAAAGAACGGAGGAGATCAACTATACTAGTCATCTTTCCAACTTACCATGTGAGGGAACTCGTAATAAAAAAGTTGAAAGCGGTTGGGAGCCATTCCATTTTTATATTTTCAAACTCAAATGGGTGCCTGGCCTGCTTCCAACTTTTTCAAATTTAAAATGTGCTTGTTCTTAGCTTTTTAGTGTTTTTCTGACTTAAGTTTTTTTTTACCGCAGTCGGGTTTTTTAGTTTTTGTATTACTTTTTTTTTTATTTCCAGCTTTTTAGTTTACAAATGTGAAAGATTTTGCAGACCATTAGCCAAACACATTTTTACCGCCTTCCAGTCCCAGCTTATGTTGTGTTCTGATTCAACTTGTGTCACTTTCACAGTTAATACGAACCTAACGACACCTTTGTAGCTAAAATACATCGAGTCGTTCAGGCTGCAGAGCGTGCCAAACATTTGAATTTGGCGCCGAAAATCCGCCATCTTGTTTTATTTTTATTTTGATATACCCAGTGTCGTCTCTCCCACAGTAAATACGAATCTAACAACACCTCTCAAGCTAAAATCCATCGAGCCGCTCAGGCCGCAGAGCGTGCCAAACAATTATACATACATACTTACATACACACATACTCTCGAAAAACATAACCCTCCTTCTGCCGCAGTCGGGTAAAAAAGAAAACAAAGATGCTGGTGGAATACATATAACCACCTTCTTTTTTAGAAGCTGGTAAAAAAAAAACGGAGGAGATCAACTAATACTAGTCATCTTTCCAACTTACCATGTGAGGGAACTCGTATTGATCAGCGTCAGTGCCTCCGATGATGAGTGAATCAGTCTTGTGGTGGCAGTTGTTTTGTCTGCTGAAGCCCCCAACGAGAGCGGTTCCAGCTTCACAGGGGTACACGTACTTCTGCTGATAGTCGATGCACTCTGAAATGGAGATGGAGAAATGGCTAGGTTGGTCACGCTTTTTTTTTAAAAAAAAGGAGGAGGTTCTCAATTCGGTTGTACTTTTTTTTTGTTTGGTACCTCATATCGTCGTCATTTATGAAACGATTTGAAAAATACTTCTTTTGTCTGAAAGGATACTTCGCGATTGCTCCGATTGAAATTTTATCAAAATTGGTTTGAGGTTTGTAAGTTAGTCTGTAGGGTGTAATCTTCGGAACTACTGATCCGATTCAGGAAATTCTTTCACTTACTTTAAGTTAAATTAATTATCGTCTAGTGTTTATAGGCTACATTTAAAACTCTTCCGTGGGGACTTCTATACATAAGGGGAGCAAAGCCGCGAGCAAAAGCTAGTAATTTATATTTAGAGCTGGAGGTCTACTCTCTAAACTTGAAACCCTTAGTTCCGAAGTCACGAGCGTTTCCAATTACGTACCTATTACTATGTTGTTTAATCGACTTAAAAAAAATGAGTATGTTCTCAATTCGGTTGTATTTTTGTTTTGTTACCTCATATCTTCGTCATTTATGAACCGAGTTGAAATCCCATGGAAATTTCATCAAAATCGGTTCAGTAGTTTGCTTTTTAAATTAAAATATTTGGTAAAAATACGTTATCCAAGTAAAAGAAATTGATACTTGACAAGGCTTTGTGTGTATTGCGATAGCTAAAAAGGGTAAAATAAAAACTTTGTTGCAAAAAAAAACATGGAAAATAACTTTACTTTCGGAAGTCGGTGGCAAAAAAAGTCAATGAAACAAACAATAATCACCGACTTCCGAAAGTAAAGTTATTTTCCATTATTTTTGTGTTTTTTTGGAAGTCGGTTATTTTTTTGCAAAAAAAAAAGTGTTTATTTATACTAAATAGGCTTGCGTTTGGCCGCAACTCGCCTGATGTGAAGCCGTGGTGAGGCCTAGGGTGGAGCACGCGCGCCTAGTAGAAATCGATTCACTCGAACCTTGAATAGATCCAGACTATAATGATCAGGGAACAGAGAAGCCGGCAGTGAATTCCACAGACTGGCGGTTCGCACGATAAATGGCTAATGACTTAGGACTAATACCCGGTTATAAGTGGGCACTTTGATCTTGACTTTTGCCCAGCAGAGGGACGAAACAAGTTAAAAAACATAACCCTCCTTCTGGCGCAGTCGGGTAAAAAGACATCTGACGGTCTGGCTATCAAAATTTTCATATTAACATTACAGAATCTGTATTAGTAACCATTATCATCAAATCATTAAATTTTATGCATTTTGTTTTTGTCTTATGCCGCGAAAGAGATCCTGGCTGCGCTTTTTCCTGCATCCATGCAGGATTCGATGGAGAAGGTAACTGTGAAACTTATGCCGCTAGCATAAGTCGTACCAACCATCATCATTGAATCTGCCAATGTCATTTTAGCCTTCAAAATAGCTCGACCCCTTTGGTGAGACTGGGATTATGCTATGGACACGCCATACATCAAACGCACATTATACATTGCCATACATAATCTACTCTACAACTATCTAGGAGTTCGTGGCTAACAGCTGCTCGGGTTGATCTTTATGTTAAGCAGCACTTGCCTAGGTTGGTCCGTGGATGGGTGACCACCCATTACATACCGACTGTCAAATGTATATCTATGACAGTCGTTAAAGGTAGTGGCCCGAAAGTCTGACAACCAGTCTTACCAAGGGGCATCGTATTACCCAGTACTAACTGGGTTGTGGAGGTCAGATATGCAGTGGCTCCATGTAAAAAACTAGTATTCAGCTGCATCTGGTTACACTGGAAGTCGACCCAAACACAGTTGGGAAAAGGCTCGGCAGAAGATATTGATACTTACTGTCAAAAGCTTTCTTTCCCGTCTTCGGGGGTGTCAAATGTTCAGGCATCGGTTCACATTTATCTTCGTTATCAGATGGTACCAATGGTGGTTGTCTGAAAGCAGAAAATATTCGCGGTGTAAGAGACGTCATGCTCAGAGACATAAGGTCAGATGTACAAACCCTCTGTATTGGTACATCCGACCATAAGCTTCTGTGTTTTTACACCCGTCAGTTTTTATTAAGCTTACCTATTAGGCGTCTTCTCCACACAACAGACGATTGGGGCAAAGTTATCAAGCTTGTCGAACGAGCACATCTGTCGAATAACAAAACAAATAATATTAATTAATTGCGTACGCCCACGGCTTCGCCGAAAGAGCAACAAACATCCATCCATACATCCATTCTCACAAACTTTCGCATTTATAATAACAGTAAAATAAGATTTTATTATTTTTGTACGTTGAAGGTCCTAAACGCCTGAAAAAATATTATAGCAAGAATACGTTGCGTCGTCTTGCTAAATAAAAAGCGTTAGGCGAACAACGACTCATTCGATTCGAGATGTGTAATACCTATTTGATTAAGCTATCCTAAGCTCGCGCAGGCTGTACCTAGTTAGGAACCAACCGTATTGCTTTTTAATCATATTATTTTGTCGGTCTGTCTGTTTGTTACGGCTTGTCTCCGAAACGGCTGAATTGATTTGGGCGGAACTTTTACTGGCCGATAGAAAGAAAACTGTTTATTTGTCTCGCACAGGACAGAACAAAGTCATTAAAATAACAATAAAATAAAACTAATAAAAAACATTAAAAAAAAGAAAACTGACTTCAAAACACAAAACAGTGAAAAATAACTTTAGCTTCAGAAGTCGGTGACCTATTTGATTGATTCAGTTTTTTTGCCACCGACTTCTGAAGCTAAAGTCATTTTTCACTTTTTTCTGTTTTGAAGTCGGTTTTCTTTTTTGCAAAACAGTTTTTTATTTTTCCATTTTTATTAGTTACATATTATACAAATATTTGATATGCATTTATTTTACATTATTGACAATACATGTCATGGTAATAGGCTTATCCCCAATAAAATGGAACTTAACACACCTAACTGTCGAAATTTGAGTGTACTGTACACATCTGCATACCCCCTCAGAGCAGACAGGCGTGATGTCATGTTATAATATTGTGTAAGCAATAAACATCCAAGCGATCGCAGCAATCATTACAGATTTGCTGTCCATTTTTGAAGAGTTGCGTTGTCTGGCTCCGAAACTCATCATCAGATCTATATGAAATTTAAATGGGACCATTTCGGAATAAACCCCTTTCGAACAAAAAAAGAATTTTGCAAATCCGTCTATATATGACGGAGCTATGTCCGAAAATACATTAAAAAAATATATATAAACATCCGAATTGATAACCTCATCCTTTTGAAGGCAGTTAAAAAAAAAGTAAATATAAGAAAAACTTTAAAATAAAACATACATAGCTATGATATTTATGATAGCTGTTATTATATGGAGCCTAAGTTACACTCTAAAAGGATTTACTTAGGCTATAGAGACTCTGAACTTTATATTTAACTAGCTGATCGGCGCAACTTCGTCTGCGTAACATTTTTTATTAATGCTCCGCTATGCTCCGCGATTATTGGTCGCAGCGTAATGTTATAGCCTTCCTCGATAAATGGGCTATCCAACACTAAAAGAATTTTTGAATTCGAACCAGTAGTTCCTGAGATTAGCGCATTCAACCAAACAAACAAACTCTTTATCTTTATAATATTAGTATAGATTTTACACCTTGTACACTCATGTATAACGAATTAAAAACTTTGACTATTTTTATTTCAGAAAAATAAATTAGTGTTTGGGGATTATTTGATTATTTGTTTTTTTTTCTATTATTTTTTTTTCCTTAACAAAATGAAGTATTCTTTACAGTCAATAAATTTTACCGCAAAATGCAATTTACAGGATTTTATTCTTGACCTACTTCAACTTAACTGCCTACGTGCTACAGGTCAAATACACAATGTTTCTAGTCTTAACATTTACAACAACATCAACAACAACATTCATAACAAAAACAACATTCATTCATTCATTTTTTTTTTCATTTTTTGTTGTGGCTTCAACATTTATAATTATAATAATGCCAACTCAGAAAAGGAAAATCAATGTAGATGTTACCAAGGAAAACTTTTGTTTAGTGTCCACCACAACATCAACAGGAAATTGAAAATTATTCTTATATTATAGCCAGTCTTCCCCGAAGGGTTTGGCAGAGGTGAACCTAAAGTTATGTTTAAGCCCCATGTAATAGGGAGCAAGCCTATTGCCAACAACTGAGCACAAATCCAGAGTCCGAGTTGCTACTGAGAAATCCCCTATCGAAAAAACCCAACAACCTGGGCATCGAACCCAGGACCGACCACTCAGCTGGAGCACATAAGACTAACGAAACAGTATTGGCGCCTTGATATTGACAGTATAGAAAGGTTTATTCCCGACTGCTACCACCGATCTACCACCACTGGTGGTGGTTGCTACTGATTTAGTCGCATTTGCCACCCCTCGCTGCCACCACTGGTGACAGTCACGACCGTTTACTGGGTTTACTATTTTACGTTGATTTACGTTGATTTGCGTATTGGTATTCGGTGAAGTAGACAGTTTAACATTCCATTTTCTTGCATTCCATTTGATTGCCAATCAACCCAAAAAAAAAAATATATATTAAAGGCGGCATTTACAGCTGGGTCCAGAAAGTCCATACTTCTTTCTATTTGTTAGTTGCAATACTTGGTGGTGTCAGATGGCTACTTCATCGTCGTGTTTGCCACCAGTGGTCGCAGAGAGGGGTGGCCAATGCGACTAAATCAGACGCAACTACCACCAGTGGTGGTAGACGAGAAAAATAGTTGCGATTGCCACTACTGGTGGCAGACCGGTGGTGGCAGTCGGGAATAAACCGTTAAAAAGAGTTCGTGGAAGATATTGGGGGAGGATTTTGACCAACAGAATAAGCTAAATAAAAACCAAAGTGATAGGTACGTAATAGGAAACGCTCGTGACTTCAGTGTTTCAAGATTAGAGACCTTCAGCTCTAAGTATAAATTCTTAGCTTTTCTTCGCGGCTTCGCTCCCGTTATGTATGGAAGTCCCCACGGAAGAGTTTTAAATGTAGCCTATAAACACTCGGCGATAATTTAACTTCAAGTTAATGAAAGAATTTCCTGAATCGAATCAGTAGTTCCAACAAACCTTACATACAAACTTACAAACCTCAAACTTCCAAACAAATTATAACTCTTTATAATGTTAGTTAATATAGTATAGATGAGTGGAACATTACCTGAGGTCGTTTATTTTGTTTAATTTCTTCCTGAGCAGTACTGCATTGCCTCAAATTTAGGCACACCCCTTGAGCACCATCTTTGTAACATCGATCGCCTGTAACACATACACATATTAACTCTTGTCTTTTTCCTATGGGTGTGGGCTGTAACAATAGAACGCCATAGCCGAATGCTGCCACCAACATAACATCACGACGAAGGGTTAGGCTGAGGTGTACCTAATAGTAAGTGCTCCCAAATTTTACCAGGTATGTTTTAAATAAATAAATAAATATCGCTGGACATTACACACAGCGCCATCTAGTGCCACACTAAGCAACGAGGCTTGTGTCGTGGACACCAGATAGTTGATATACTACATAGATACTTTTTGTTTGTAAATACATACTTATTATACATATAAACATCCATGACTCGGAAACAAATGTCCATGCTCATCACACAAACACTTGCTCCTACCGGGATTCGAACCCGGAACCCTATGAACGTAAGGCAGCCTCACTACCGCTGCGCCATTCGGATCGTTTTAAGTCCCATGTAATAGGGAGCGAGCCTAGTGCCATCAACCGGGTATAGATCCGGACTCCGTGGCTGCTACTGAGGAATTCCTGATGTAAAAACCTAATATCAATTTGCCCGACGCGGAAATCATACCCAGAGCCATTGGCTCAGCAGTCGCGCTTGCGGCCACTGGACAAATGACGCAGTCTTACCCTTACATGCTTAAAATATAATTACAATCAGTCTTACTATGGAGTTTCTTACTATCTAGTACTGGGTTGTGGAGGTCAGATAGGTTTTCAGGTGCATCCAGTTGGACTGGAAGCCGAACCTGTGTTCTTAATCTGCCTAACCATTGCACAACGTCGGGGGTCGGTTACCAGTCTAACTCAATGCAGCTGAATACCAGTATTATACATGAACTGACTGCCTATCCGATCTCCACAACTCGGTTACGGAGTAATACTATACCCCTTGGTAAGACTGGTAGTCAGACTTTCGGACCTTAGACTGGGTAGTCTGGGTAGTCGTTAAGGGTTTAACGACTGTCAAAGATATACATCGAATGCGCAATAATTATCTAATAGATCTAGATATAAAACTGATAATATTTTAAGAATCGATCCGACTTTTTTTATTGCGACAGCAATTATTGTATCCTTAACGAATACCTACTTAATTATGAAGAAAATGTTGATACAAATAAACGAATTTGATTTATATACTTAATCCAAAAAAACATATACTTTACACAGAGGAGCTCGTGGCTAAATAATAACAGCCGCTCGGGTCGATCGTCAGGTTAAGCCGCGCTTGCCTGGGTTGGTCCGTGGATGGGTGACCACCCATATATACCGAGTTTCCTCCGTGCCTCGGAAAGCACGTTAAGCCGTTGGTGCCGGCTGTCAAATGTACATCTTTGACAGTCGTCCATCATCAGTGGCCCGAAAGTCTGAAAACCAGTCTTACCAAGGGGTATCGTATTACCCAGTATTAACTGGGTTGTGGAGGTCAGATAGGCATGCCATGTAAAATACTGGTATTCAGCTGCATCCGGTTAGACTGGAAGCCGACCCCCAACCTAGTTGGGAAAAGGCTGGGCAGATGATGTATTTTACATGGAGCGACTACCGTTTTTTTTCACGATGTGGAAATCCTCAATGAATGTCCTCCGCCCTGGGGAGAGTGGAGGGGTCTGTCAGACTCGTACTGACTAAAACCACACCGGTGTTCCCTCGCACACTTGCGTCGGGGGGCAGCGGGAACTAATGCGACTTCCGCTGCCCCGGACTAGTGCCGGCCCGCTTGACCTGCGAGCCTCGTCCCGGGGGGAGTGAGGTGTACAATGGAGCAACTACCTGTCTTAACTCTAGAAGCACAGTTGGTATAAATGGTCGTCAGAATTAGGCCCGAATTGCACCAAAGCGGAGATGAGTGGAGGTGTGCGAAGCGGAGACCAGAAGAGATGCGTAAAAGCTAGCGTGTATCCCCCGAAGCTGTACGGAGATGTGCAACGTGGAGAGGAGATGTGCACCGTTCGCAGCACGACGCTCCAGTCTCGTCACGTCTCCGCTGCCCTTTAACGCCGAGTTCGGACGCTGGCCTAAATGATTAGGAGACATCTCTCCTCTACACAAATGTCCTTTCTTTGGTATTGTTCGTCGTTTCGTTGAGCTCCTTGAGTTATGAGTTGAGCTACACGATAACTGACAAATGCTTGCACTGGCTGGACAGGTCCACTGAAATCTGTGTGGTTCTTTCTTCAAAAGACCATCTCAGACACTCATCTGCATAGTCCTCATGTGAGTTTATCAAGATTATGTCTGGACCTTAAAAGAGACTATGACCTCTGAGTTTGTTTCGGCTGTTTCTTCTCAGAGTAGTCAGGTACGAAACAGCGGCCTCATCTAGTTTTAAAAAGACGACGTGTAAAATTCTTTGTAGAAACCTATTTGCAAAATAAACATTTTAATCATTTAACATAATCATTTACCTCCTCTCTGCTCAACCGTTTCCAACAAAGCTTAGCTGAGACGAGAAGTGTGAATTACGAAATTCTATTGGTGGTTGACAACACATCTCTCATCATCTCCTGTTCTCTTGTCTCGTACCAGCTTCGGTGTGGTACGGCCCTTACGGGCTGTTGATTTCAATTAAATCAAAGTACCTTCCTTCTCAATTTGCTAGTGGCACTAAAAATTGGCTTTTGTAACAGACCATACGTTACAATAAAAACCATAAATATAAATAGAAAAAATATGGGTATGGAATAGGTTCTTGGTTCGATTTCCAAGTAGGGCGGGACCCCCAGGGTTTTTCCGCCAAGATTTTCTTAGTAGCCGCCACGGAGTCTGGATTTGTGCCCGGTTGATGGCAACATGATGAGTCTTACCTAAACATTACTGGCGAAATGTGGGTGTACTATTAGGTACACCTCTACCTAACCCATTGAGAATTACGTAAAGGCGTGATGTTATTAATAGAAAACATGCTAAACTAAACTTGAATTTGTTAAACCAGAAAAATAAATAAAAAGATAACTCACCTTCGGACAAGTTTCGACCAAACACAGCACTTACAAATAACAAAATAAAAACCTTAAAAATCATGGTTATTTTTTTTAAACACAAATTCTTCACTAATAAATGTTATTTTCATACATCGAAATTAAAGTACTTAAATCCTTCTTGGGCGCAACCGTCCTTTAAGAGTGACCAACACTGACTAGCAATAGGATGCAAGTCTATACTAATCTATACTTCTATACTAATATTATAAATGCATAAGTTTGGGTGGATGTTTGTTACTCAATCACGCCAGAACGCCTGAACGGATCTGAATGAAATTTGGCTCAAAGATAGATTATAGTTTGGAATAGCACATTGGCTACTTTTCTGCGCGATAGGACGATCCCGTGGGTCAATTATCAAACTCCACGCGGGCGAAGCCGCTGGCGTAAGCTAGTGTGACATAATTTATTATTATCCTTTATTTCTTGTTTGTTCACATCCAGCTATAGTTAGATAAATGACATGAAAACCGGATTTTAATATCCTTATAATTCAAAATATAACTCGTTTAGCGTTTTTTTTTTTTGCTTTCTTTTTCGTTGTCGTTTGAAATACCAGACGGTTGGACGATTTTATGGTTTCTGCACGGTTCCAGATAGACTAAGTTTCTTTTTAATATTACTTTAAAAAAAAATTGGCCCATATACAATAATTATAATAACATAAATATCTACAATAGTGCCTTGCCAAGTGCTATTTTTTAAAGAATTGGAAGTGATAAACTTTTTATCGATATTACTTTGTTTTAAACACAAATGTGGTGGTAACATGTGAATTGCACCCGGCGAAGCCGGGGCGGGTCGCTAGTATAGTGGCAAAAGAGGCAGAGGGAGACCGCTGGCAAGATGGGAGAATGAGATCAGAAGAACAGCTGGCCCAAACTGGGGACAAACGGCACAGGACAGTGACAAATGGACATACATATTTGCAGGAGGCCTTAATTAAACACAAAAGCAAACGTTCAAATTTTGTACCAAACACTAACATTTTATTATTTCATTAGAAAAGGGGGCAGGCAACGAAAGTAGGGGAAAAGCGAATAAAAAATATATTATTCCAGAAAGGGGGCAAATATCTACAATTTGTATGGATATGTTAAATTCTAGACAACATTAGAAAAGTCCAAGGTTCATGCATAAATTAGTTATAAATCGTATATATGAGATGTAAATAAATAGAACTAACAATTAATCTAAGTTAACTAACCAAACAATATACCTACTAGAATTAAGAAAAACTTGTAATGTAAAATGCATGAAATAAAAAGGCTTTATTATTTTATATTCCCGAAATGTCTAACGCATACCACACAATCCCGGGAGCAGTGTGTTTCTGTCGGGCTTGCACCCAGTAAAAACTCCACCGTCTTTGCCAATCTCGCTTTTTATTTCTTCTAAATCTGCTGCTATATCATGAAAAGGCTACAGACAGACAAACAGAAAAATGACCGACTTTTTTTGGAAGTCGGTAATTTTTTTGCAAAAAAGTTTTTGCCTTTTTAGTTATCGTATCACACTCAAATCCTTGTCAAGTATCAACTTCGCAAATTCTTTTACTTACATGACATATTTTTTACAGTTATTTTGATTTCAAAACCAAACTACTGAACCGATTTTGATGAAATTTCTATGGGACCAATCGGGAAGTGTATCCTTTCAAATAAAAGATGATTTTTTCACATCGGTTCATAAATGACGAAGATATGAGGTAAAAAACAAAAAAAAATACAACCGAATTGAGAACCTCCTCCTGTTTTTGAAGTCGGTTAAAAAGAGTTATTTTAAAAATGTATAATCGTCATCGCTCTCCTGCGCATCATCGTCTTCGTCTTTCATACTTCTTTATTAGTCTTCATCCTTTTTCCACATTTATTATGCGTACCGCCAGTCTGTGGAATTCACTGCCGGCTTCTCTGTTCCCTGATCATTATAATCTGGATCTATTCAAGGTTCGAGTGAATCGGTTTCTTCTAGGCGCGCGTGCTCCACCCTAGGCCGCGTCATCGTGCAACATCAGGCGAGTTGCGGCCAAACGTAAGCCAATATAGTGTAAAAAAATAAACTCATGAGTCACTTCCATTCGCATTAATCATAAGTCTAAAGAACTACCACGTTAGTCAAATGGTCGTAGTCGCGACTGCTGACCATAAGGTCTTGGGTTCGATGCTCGGGTCGGGCAAATCGTAATCGGGTTTTTCCAACAGGAATTTCTCAGTAGCAGCCACGGAGTCTGGATTTGTGCTATGCCAATGACCCCCTAAAACATGGGACTTAAACATAACTGGCGAAATGTAGGTGTACTGTTTAGTATACCTCTGCCTAACCCTTCGGGGATTACAGGCTTGATGTTATATGGCAGTATTTTATGTTAGTATATAGAAGGAAAACTATCGTAGTAACCGTTGCAATATCAGAATTCCGTTACTTTAATTAGGAATATCCGATGTATAACAGTTCTATTAATTCTATTTACATATTTTTCATTTTCCTTCCTTATGTCTCATGGTTTTTAAATGAATTTAAGAAAAAGAGAATTCTCAATCTTGAGATGTCGTCTTTTCCTTATTAATAAGGGTTGATACACACACCTTGTGTGGGCCGATAAATTTTATTTTCAACTAGCTCAAAATGTTAATTTACCATCATTAATTGTATCTTCTTCTTCATTCATCAGTATCTTCCTAATAATTATACCCCTTTATAATATAGCGTAAAATCATAATCAAAAACATTTTTGCAAAAAAATAACCGACTTCCAAAAAAAAACACGTAAAATCATAATCAAAAACATTTTTGCAAAAAAATAACCGACTTCCAAGAAAAAAAACACAAAAAAGGGGAATATAACTTTACTTTCGGAAGTCGGTGACTATTGTTTGTTTCATTAAATTTTTTACCCTTTTTAGTTATCGCAACACACACAAAGCCTTGTCAAGTATCAATTTCGCAACTCCTTTTATTTGGATAACATATTTTTACCAGATATTTTGATTTAAAAACCGAACTGCGAAACCGATTTTGATAAAATTTCTATGGGACCAATCGGGAAGTATACCTTTCAAACAAAAAAAAAAAATCCAAATCGGTCCAGCCATCTTCGAATAATCAGGGAACACACATAAAAAGGTTCCGACGATTTGAGAACCTCCTCCTTTTTGAAGTCGTTTATAAAACAGCCAGACAGGTGACCACCAATACATACTGACCGTGCCTCGGTTATCGGCATTTGTAGATCTTTGACAGTCATTAGTAAAAGACAACCAGACAGACAGAGTTAAGATGCAAGGGGTATCGTATTATCTCGGCTAGGCTCGCCCCCTATTACATGGGACTTATACATAACCACTGGCCACTGACGCGTGCGCTTCCAATCTGAACCTCGTAGCTAGTGACGTTGATTTATTCAATTGTTCACTGAGTGGGTTCACAAAAAATGCATTGTTTGTGATTAGTTAAAAAAAAATATTTTGTTGTTGTGTACACTATCGCATTAGGATACCTACCATGTAATGATAGTCGTAAGTTGGAGAAAAAAAAACTGTCTTCCAAAAAAAAAAAAAACACAAAAAAAGTGGAAAATAACTTCACTTTCGGAAGTCGGTGACTATTGTTTGTTTCATTGACTTTTTTGCCATCGACTTCCGAAAGTAAAGTATTTTCCACTTTTTGTGTTTTTTTTGGAAGTCGGTTTTTCTTTGCAAAAAAGTTTTTATTTTACCCTTTTTAGTTATCGCATCACACACAAATCCTTGTCAAGTATCAATTTCGCAATTTCTTTTACTTGGATGATATATTTTTCCAACTATTTTGATTTCAAAACCAAACTGCTGAACCGATTTCGATGAAATTTCTATGGGACCAATCGGGAAGTAGATCCATTCAGATAAAAGAAGAATTTTTTTAATCGGTTCATAAATGACGAAGATATGAGGTAACAAAAACAAAAAAAAAACATACAACCGAATTGAGAACCTCCTCCTTTTTTTGAAGTCGGTTAAAAAAAAACAATAACTGGCAGAACGTGGATGTACTATTAGGTACACCTCTGCCTAACCCATCGGGAATTACAGGCGTGATGTTATGATTATCATGAATGCAAAATATAAGGAAAAAGTATGATTTTAATAAGTCTTCAACTGTGTAATAAAATTATAAACTGCAATTTATGAAAACCAGTATTGATATTAAAAAAGAAGTTAAACGACCAGTTTCTTACGAGGTACCTACGTAGTGGATTTTTCATGGTGTGTAAGAAAAAAAACAATTTTTCCTTTTTTCCTCACCCTTCATCCTTTAAACGCTTCTTAACCGACTTCTTAAAAAGGAAGAGGTTATGCATTCCACCAGCATCTTGGTTTTTTTATTTTCATGTACTTATGTTCACCGATTTCTCTGTGATTACTGATCCGATTTAAATGATTCTTTTTTCAGTTGGCAGAGGAAGCTCGCGCGGTGGTTTGATATAAATTTAATTAACTTTGCTCAGGCACTTTATGAGTAATCTATGAAGTACTAACATCTATAGGGCCCTACAGACTCACGCCGAGAATGAATGAGATTGGTTTCTCGCCATCTTCCATCATTTCATTGAGCTCCTTGAGTTATGAGTCGAGCTACACGATAACTGACAAATGCTTGCACTGGCTGGACAGGTCCACTCAAATCTGTGTGGTTCTTTCTTCAAAAGACCATCTCAGACACTCATCTGCATAGTCCTCATGTGAGTTGGCCAAGATTATGTCTGGACCTTAAAAGAGACTATGACCTCTGAGTTTGTTTCGGCTGTTTCTTCTCAGAGTAGTCAGATACGAAACACCGGCCTCATCTAGTTTTAAAAAAGAAGACGTGTAAAAGTGTTTGTAAAAACCTACATATTTGCAAAATAAACATCATTTATCATTTATCTCGTTCTCGTGCTCGCCTGTTCTCCGATCGGTGTCGGTCTTTTTGCCCGCTGCAAAGGGTTTCTCGGGTCTCGGCAGAAGGTCTCTACACTCATGCGACCTTCTGCCGAGACCCGAGAAACCCTTTGCAGCGGGCAAAAAGACCGACACCGATCGGAGAACAGGCGAGCACGAGAACGAGATAAATGATAAATGATGTTTATTTTGCAAATATGTAGGTTTTTACAAACACTTTTACACGTCTTCTTTTTTAAAACTAGATGAGGCCGGTGTTTCGTATCTGACTACTCTGAGAAGAAACAGCCGAAACAAACTCAGAGGTCATAGTCTCTTTTAAGGTCCAGACATAATCTTGGCCAACTCACATGAGGACTATGCAGATGAGTGTCTGAGATGGTCTTTTGAAGAAAGAACCACACAGATTTGAGTGGACCTGTCCAGCCAGTGCAAGCATTTGTCAGTTATCGTGTAGCTCGACTCATAACTCAAGGAGCTCAATGAAATGATGGAAGATGGCGAGAAACCAATCTCATTCATTCTCGGCGTGAGTCTGTAGGGCCCTATAGATGTTAGTACTTCATAGATTACTCATAAAGTGCGTAAGCAAAGTTAATTAAATTTATATCAAACCACCGCGCGAGCTTCCTCTGCCAATTGAAAAAAGAATCATTTAAATCGGATCAGTAATCACAGAGAAATCGGTGAACATAAGTACATGACAAAAAAAAAACAAAGATGCTGGTGGAATACATAACCTCTTCATTTTTAAGAAGTCGGTTAAGAAGCGTTTAAATGATGAAGGGTGAGGAAGGAAGGAAAAATTTGTTTTTTTTCTTACACACCATGAAAAATCCACTACGTAGGTACCTCGTAAGAAACTGGTCGTTTAACTTCTTTTTTAACCGACTTAAAAAAAAGGAGGAGGTTCTCAATTCGGTTGTATGTTTTTTTTTTGTGTTTGTTACCTCATATCTCCGTCATTTATGAACCGATTTGAAAAATTCTTCTTTTATCTGAATGAATCTACTTCCCGATTGGTCCTATAGAAATTTCATCAAAATCGGTTCAGCAGTTTGGTTTTTAAATCAAAATAGCTGGAAA